>APFE030746491.1:65525-171922 GCA_000404065.3 Pinus taeda
TACAACATGGAAATTGAAAACATGGCATGATCCATATTAGACTTTTGGACCATCCATCAAAATTGAGTTCCTATCAAAATTGAGACACACATTGTCTCCTTGGGGAAATATGGGATCTTTGCATTATCAAAGCAGAGCATATTTGGACCTTTGATAGCCAATCATGAAATATGAAACCTATTGGTATAGGTATCCAACACCACGTATGGGAATTATGAGTTTGATGTTATCTTTGGTCTAATCAATGCTCTAGATAATTTTATTTTCTTGACAAATAGTGTATTTTGTCCTTACTTGGACAAGATTGTGATAGTATTCATTCATGACATCTTGATATATTCTAAGAATGAAAAATAACATGCTAAAACTTTAGCCACACTGCTGAGATTGTTGAGAGAGCATCAATTGTATTCCAAACTTAGAAAACATAGTTTATTTCAAACAAAGGTACATTACTTGGGACATTTGGTTTCCAAGGAAGGCATAACAGTGGACCCAAAAAAGATAAAATCTATTATGGAATGGGTAGCTCTTACAAATGGGGATGAGGTAAGGTCATTTATGGGGTAAGTAGGTTATTACAGGAGGTTCATCAGGAACTTCTCACATATTTATTATCCTATTATATCACTGTAAAGGATAGGTACGCAATTTGATTTCCATTTGATCAAAGATTTGCTAATAGCCTTCATTAATCCCCTAATTAGAAGGTACTAATTGAAAAATATTGGTATGCTTATAGGTTTTTAGACCTTCACTAGGTCTCACAACACTACTCAAGTCAAGAATTTTGATTTCTCTTCTTAGAATAGATATCGTAGGATATTCCTACTCAGAATGTTGAGGATATGGTTCACTTGTCATGCCTCTCCCTTCCCTTAGATTACAAGAGTTCCCCTCGTGCTTGTTGAAAGGAACAAAATGCCTATCTAGTGTGTCGTGGAATATCTGCTCGGATCCTAAAGTTTTATCATGAATCGTGACGTTATCTATAGTATATGACTCTACTACTCGACGGGAAATAATAGTAGAGCCCTTCTCAGAAAATATTTGGGGACCTATCGACACTTGAGACTCTACCTTCTGAATGAGTTTGTCTATAAAGGTCATTCTTCCAAGGCCAGCTTGGCCTTGGTTTTTTGTATTTTTCAAGTTGTATTTATGATATATCTTCACATAATTCCTAGTCCTAGGTTTCTTTCTAGACATACGCAATAAACAACCTAAATATATAAGATGAAGGCAAGCACCACCAAAAGCCTTCTTCTTTTACTAGTGTGTGTCCAGAAGTTCTTATTGTCCATCTTTAATAATCAACCCCTAGGTATACAACTAGGGCTCTCTTTGACAGCCTCTCTGACAATGAAGAAAAATGTTGAGCTAATAAATTATTCCCAAAAAGCCAACTAAGCACTACACATTAAATTGTCAACCCGAGGTCTCGCCTTTTTGTTTTAACGTTATCTACACAATTTATGCTAGATAAATGATGCTATACTAATTACTACTATCCTAATGGAAAGAAAAACTTCAATGGTGAAGGAACCTATTGATAATGCAATTTATAACTAAATCAAACCATTCAAAATGTCAAATCCTAAATACTTTATGCAATAAACAACAGATAAAAACTATCAAGCATCAAACTATTACATATGGAACACTAGATAGAAAATGAAAGAACAACACTACAAAATTATATTAACCAAAAGAAGTTGAGTCACAAAAAATAGTGATCCTATGATAATCTACAAGAAACAACAGTAAGGAGTGCCAATCCCAACGAATTAGCTAAAACAGATCCACTCTATAAAAACCACTTTAAACTCTATTTAAAACAGAACATGCAATTTAATGAGTGAGAAAAGATAAATTGAAATCAAATAAGCAAATAGATGACTAGAGAAAAACAACCCAACACAAATTTAATAATACAGGTAAAGAGAGTGTTGCTTCCAGGATAAGGTCCAAATCAGCGAAATTGAACTACCTTGTAAAAGGAATCAACACAACAAATTAGCTTCAGATAATAACACTCTAATTAAATTACAAAGGATTACCCACAATCAATTTTTTCTTGAATTCACAACTTATGTAAAAAATATCATAATTGAACATCCTCTCTTGAGGCTCAATTCTTAGTCTTTATACTATCTTAGTAGAAGATAATAATAGTAAATCTATTTATGATAAAGAGAAATCCTCAGATTTTGAATATTCTGAAGATGCTCATTTTAAGTTACAAGAAGTATTAATATGTTTGGACGACTAATTTGGAAGCATGTACTTAACTAATTTACTCCAAATAAGGATCAATAACATCAAGCTATCCAATATTCCATGATCAATCCAAGGAACAACATAAGGTGTTAGTGCATCCATAAATTCTTGTCCAAAATAAGGAACCAGCCGTGAGTGAATAACGCTTTTGTGATCAATTTGGTTCATAAAGGAAATAAAATAATCATAATACATTAGATTCTTCTAGAATCCATATTATATGAATTATCATGTCCTAAATGCAAGAAAGGCCTAGGAAAATAATATAAAAACTAAGAAATAAGGTAAGAAAATTATAAAAAATATTGCACCGAATAGGTGTGAGTCTCTTCAATCAAATGTAGTTGCTCACCATTAAAAGCCAAAATGTCATCCAGGCTATAAAGTATCCCATTCTAGAGGTGATAGTCAATTATGATGTTTATAGACATCATATTGATGACTTTGAGCTTACATTTGTTAGAATCCCTCCTTGAAGAACTGATTATCTATATATGGCTCTTTGTATGTGTCATTGGTGAAAAGCTCTATTTGCATCAGAGTTCCCAAAGATGTAATTTTTTATGTTGGTGGAATTGAAAGCATGTTAGCTAACCTCATTTTTCTTCCCTTTGTAAACTTTCTTGCGAAATGAAATTATTCTAAGAACCCCATCCACTTGTGATGTATGGTCTATTGTCAGTTACTTTTGGCTTGCATGCATTATAGTGGCTAGTGATCTATGTCTATGATGATATGTTTTCCTATTAGATAATGTTTCCACTTTTTGATAGCTTGTACCAAGGCAAAGAGATCCTTGTAATAGGTAGGGTAGTTCCGAATTTCCCCATGAAATACATAAGAATGATAGGATACAAGCCTTTCTCCATGCATTAAGACAAGTCTCATGGCATACCCACTTATAGCAATCTTGGGTTGTTGCATGTTTAGTGATGTAATAACTAGTGATTGGATGCCTTTATATTTCATCTCTTCATAGGCCTTGTATTAAACCTTCCACCATTGGAAATAATTATGATTCACTATTATAGGATGAAATTGTTTGGATACTACCAAAAATTAAGCTATTAATTTCCTTTAACATTGTGCTACTGAAAGAAAGCTCCTCACATATGAAACACTCATACGCATCAACCACTTCATGATGGAATCAATCTTTCCATGGCCCGTATTAAGTTAACCCCCACCATTCACATAACCTAAATTAACTAATGATTCTTGTGTAAACTAACAATTCTTGAGATTTTCTATAAGTTGGTGTGTCTACAATGTCCCAGAACCTGCACCAAATGCAACATGTGCTCCTCTTACCTAGCACTTAAAACTAGTATAAAATCCTATTAAACAATAATAAACGAATCTAAATAAGGGAATAATATATCATTCATTAATAGCATGAACATAGTTGGTGTGTTTCTTAGACAAAATGGTATGATTAATGCTAAGCCATATATAAGTCCCAAGTAACCCTAAAACCCATTATCAAGGCCTAGATAAAGAGTGATTACATGTAACATACCCCTCTCTATCTCATAACCCATAATAACGAAAGAAAGAGGTGTTACTATCATTCTTCCGACCACGAAATCCCTGCTATAGAAATGGGGTCATAAACTTTCATCCTTCTTTTGAAAAATATTTGAAACATAGAACAAACATCACAATTGTATTCGTCTTTTCAAGAGATTTATGAGAATATAACATTTTACCTCAAGCCAACTTTAGGATTCAAAGAATTGGTTTTTCAAAGGTTCAACCAATGACCTCTTGCCATATCACTATGTTCTACCATGTGGCACCCACATGGTCCCCACTTGGACCCATGTGGCACTCTACATCATGTCTTATCATTACATTTTGTGGTTCAATGTTAGCACATCACCACATGTGGCATAAAACTTTTCACCCATATGTGGTCCCTTCTCAACCCTCACTAAGACTTACAAAATATATATGAATGTATGTTATAATCTGTAGGTTAAAATATAGTGCCTCACACAATTATTGATCAACATTGCACATCAGGCGAGGAAACCAACAATCAAGCTGAAATGAGGACCCCCCCTCCCCCTCATGATGTTAAAAGGGTGGGGTGTCCTCAATCATGGTTCCATCCCTTGGTTATGTTCCCAAAAATCAATGGATGATGTTAGCTTTAACTAGATCAATAGCATTAGGGCAGGAAACCCCCTTGAGCTATAGAGAAAAGGGGGACAGGTCCCTCGTAAGAGCCCTACCCTCCTGAAACCATGCCAAATATGGGAATATGTCGTTTCATCACCTCTTGGGAATATCTCTATTCCCTAGAACATAAGTTCCCTATGGTTTTCATGCAATCTTTACTTTTCGAATCACGAGGTTGATGTCATCATGGGGTGGCTTCAACCTTACATTACCCGTCGAATTCTCTCAGGATAGTACATTTGCCTTCGAAAAATGTTTAGAAATTGTTTGTTTACTAAGATGTAAATTCCTAAGGCCTTCATCATTGTGCTACCTTTCAAAACCATCGACTTTTCATCAACACCAAGGTGACATCATGCCTACTTCACTCATATAGGTGGCCTCTTCTAGGATGACCACATGTCATCCATTTTTGATGCATTTGGCCCAACCAAAAAGGGCAATTCTAGGTGCCATGTCTCATGCAACATGGTGCCACATCACTCTTACTCCATATCATCATTTAGCAGGGTTATGACCCCTTGCAAAACATGACTTCCTTATTATAATATATTGATGAATTTTATGGTTTTCTTAATTCTAGGGTCCCTTCCATCCAATAGTTATGAATGTTTGATACTCCAATGGTCTTAATTTAAATGTGAATCCCCTACTGACATGGAAAAGAGGGAGGGGTCTATTATCACAGTTCCAACTCAAGATTTTGAGGCCCCCATCCAAAGGCTCTAGTGCATTAAAAACATTATATGGTTGTGATTAAACAACAAGAACCCACTCCCCTGCCACCCTCCCTTCCCCTTTTTGAGCTAGTAGAGGGGGTCTAGAATTAAATTTCTACCCTCAACTCTCACATATTTTTCATAGTTGATTTCAATTTTTTTTTAATTTCTATATTAACTCTCCATTTTGTGTCATGAACACCCCAAGATTTAATTTACCTAGAGATTTTGTCCTAGCAACATATAGAATCACTTTGAAAACACCAAGGAATTAGGATTAAGTGTGATAGTGATGAACCCCAATCATATGGCCCCTCTTCATTAGTGTCACAGCTAACAAACCATTTAAGACCAACCTAAATTTTCTATTTGACACTTAGATGCTTCATTGC
Organism: Pinus taeda; assembly: GCA_000404065.3. Taxonomy (NCBI): domain Eukaryota; kingdom Viridiplantae; phylum Streptophyta; class Pinopsida; order Pinales; family Pinaceae; genus Pinus; species Pinus taeda. The sequence goes on from APFE030746491.1 coordinate 71,101, forward strand.
CTCCTGAACTTATATATATATATATATATATATATATATATATATATATATATATATATATATATATATATATATATATATATATATATATATATATATATAGATTCATTCATTAAGGCTCTTGACACTTGGTGATGGCTAACCAACTTGAGTTTTGTGAATATGTGTGTGTGTGTGTGTGCATGTATTTAAACATGGACATAACCTATGAATTTGCATCGAAATGACTATCCCTCATAAGATTTACAGTTACATTTCCACGCTTGTCATTCACATCCATTTTATACATGTATATAACCAACTTTAGAGATTGGACATATACTCTATTTAAGAAATTAAGCTATATTCAAGCTCAGGAATTAAACATGAGTTAAATAATTCCATAGAAAAATGCATAAGAGCCAACATTCCACATTTATACAAGAAATCAACATTCCTCAACATTAACATCAACATTTTAATACTACATTAAACATGCATGTAATCATATTCACATGTATAGGAGGTTATGTGAGCACTTATTTGAGAAAATAAGTTTGGAAAATAAGATTGGGAGTCTAACACTCCACCGACCCTTAGATTTCCCCACACTGCAAATTTTATTGTAGCCAATCATCCCCGAGCCATATTTTAAAGGTTGATGAGGTTCTTTTAGATAGGATCTCATCACTAGTACTGATATACAGTGACCAAAAGCTAATTTCCAAAGTGTTCTCAACAAATCCCAACTATTACACCATAGAGGCCTTTCATTTTTTCAACAATAATATAGAGGATTGATGAAAATGTAGAGAGTTATTGTTCAATCATAGAAGGAAAGTTGTATGCTATAATGGGAAGCTTCGTAAGTTGGATAACCTACCATAGGATTATTGAGATCACATTTTCAATTAGTTCATATGTGAGTGAAATCACCAATATTCCCATCCCAGGGGCACACATGTTATTTCATTAGCCCCAAAATTACATGAGTGTCTCTCTATTTTGGCTAGTAGGTTCATCAATACATAATATTAGCAATGGTTTCATTGGTTTTGTTATAATCAATGTTTCAAACCAACCTTTGTGGTTCATCATCAGGAATTATTCACTCATGGATCTAATTCCTGATGATGAACCACAAAGGTTGGTTCAAAACGTTGATTACAAGAAAACCTAAATGCGATGACTCCAGAAGACAACACTACAAAGAATATAGATCGCATAAGCCTCAAATCAAAAAGTTTCTTTGGTCATAAGGAAAACCACTCCCCATGGGTCCATGAATCCTTAGGAAATACAATACTTAGTGATTATCAACTAGCAAGCATTTTCTGGTTCATGAGCAAGCTACCATCAAAGCAATCTCTCCTTTTCTGTCAACTCTCTCTATGCTTATTTTTCCTTTTCATTTCTCATTTCTCTCATCTCGTATTCTCCTCCCTCTGAAATGCTTGTGCAGAGATAGCTTTGTTAGGTTCCTATAATACCAGTGCAACCCCCATATTTTTATTGTTGTGTTCATATAGAAGCACACTATTGTTATTATTGTTCCCTTATATTATTATTGTTATGTAGGCCGTCACTATAATTTAAGTCCTTAGACTCCTATATGTACCAATAAGGTCTTGCCATTTGAATTGTATAAGAATTATTCATTTATGTGATGTAAAATGAGGTTTCCCCCTCAAAGTGGACTATAATTATTTGTTTCTTATCATTTTAAATCACGAGGATAACAATATTTGGTATCAGAGCTCTAGATCCTAGGATTTTGTTTTTTCAAATAGGTCATCTGGGCATTTTTTATATAACTTCATTTCTACGAGCTTTATAAGCTAAATTTCTACCATGTGGAGTGAAGATATTGTTGAACACCATGTAAAAATTTCAAACCTTATTTTACTATATTCTAAAGGACATGGTCCAAAGAAGTTACGGTCTTTGTATGCTCCATAATTCAGTCTCAAAATGGCATCCCAGGTAGGATCATCATAAATTTCTCTTTTAGAATTAGATTTGAATTCAATAAAAGTTTCTGAAATTGTATAGACTTTACTGTTTGGGCTACGAGTTTCAAGGCTCCAGCTCAAAAAAGTGACATGTGGCATCCCTTACAAGTACACTCTACTGAACTAATTTTTTTGACGATGCTAGAAGTTACCAACAGGTGCATGGAGTGTCCAAAATGTCAAATCCCAATTAGACCACACACCGTTTGGAGAAGGAGCCCCAAATGGAATATGATCGGTTGCTGAAGTAATGGGTTTTAAGGGAGTGCCTTGGTTGCAATAATCACATAGAATTTTGTATACATAAATTGGGCTAAAAAAAGTGTATGGTCTATGTGAAGTGTCAAGTGCAATGTATGAGAAGTTCTAACACACCAAAGAAAAAGAGAGTGGGCCCTTTCGAAGATTGTAATAGTACTTATCTTGAAAGGGACACACGAGCAGTAAAAGAATCACAAGTTCTCCTACAAAATAGTGTACAAGATAACCATGATCATAATAATTTAGTAACATGCATGGACAAGGTTCATACTAAGGAAAACGAAAAAGTTCGTAAGTGTTAGCAAAATGAAATAACACATATCACAAACATAACAAGGATAGTCTTACTACATCCACGATATATGCATGAAAACATGCAAGCTTCAAGCTTTATTAAAAATGAAAGTTCCAAATGTACATGTATAATTAACAAACCAATAGTCCAAATAGTGGAACATCAAGCCAACACCTTCTCCTCCAAAGATATGTAATCCTTCTATGCTAAACAAGAAGCCAAGGCTCTCAACAAAACTCCCTAGGTTTCACTCCTAATCCAAAAAGATCAGCCAAAAGTTGTTTACATGAGTTGTGAGGGTATCTTAATAAGATATGAGATGTCTATCCATATTCCTTTATGACTCTTTGAATTCCCTCACGACTCTTTGACTTCTTCTACATAATGAATCTTCATATTCTAAAACTGAAACTTGGACTCCCACTTACAAAAATGTTCCAAATACAATATTATAAATACCAATATAAGAAATAATTTGGTATAGACAACTAAAGAAGCCTAATTGGACAAACAATCATGTCAAGTTTGAGTTTGGGGAAATTATAGCTCAATTTCTACCACTTGTAGGCCTTTAGTTGCATAGCGATGCCAATATTTATACTGTGAGATGATTTCCACAAACTTTATGATGGGATCAAGCTAGAAGCAATCTCTAGCCTCCATTGCATCTAACTACAATGCCATGGAACCAGTTTGAGTTTCCTTCTTCAATAAGAACAAGATGGTGTTAGCCTTGGCATGGCCATGAATGTACTTTTGTATATCATGTGAGTTGACCTTTAGGACCCCTCTGGTGTAAATATTGATAAACTAGTCCATGGACTCTTCCACTTCTTGTTTGACCTTGTTTCTACCTTTAGCTTTTGTAAGTGTGTCAACTAAAAGGTTCTTGTGTGACTTGACCATGAAATGCACACTATTATACAAACGTCCATAAGAGGATTGAATGTTGGTGATGAAAGTGTCAAGCTTCTTTTCACTTTGGATGAGCATCCAAACTTCTACCTTCTCCAACTCAGCTTGCTTCATTGTCTTCTTGACCAACTGAGGAGGTGCACCTCTATACTGCTTTCCCCACTCATGCTCACTAGTAATAGTTGTATGAATAACCTTATGAGATTTTTCATTCTCTCAAGATTTATGTTGCATGTCATGCAACAAGAGAACTACTATGTGCATGGTGACTAACTTGTCATAATGCTTTCTCATAGTATCTTCCAATGTTGATACTTCACCAAGTATGGATTCCTTGAGTTCTTCTATGTAGGCCTATGTGGGAGCTGCTTTCTGAACCTCATTCTTGATTTCATTAATCTGTTGCCTAGTCACATCTAGGTGATTTCCCATCTATCTATTCACGACCATCAAATATATTTTGTTTGGCTTGGAGGCTCTTGCAAAGGCCAAGTAGCATGTACAAATGGCTTCTACATTCTTCTTGGTGTCCATCATGATCACCTATTCTTTGATAAAGGAAGGATGTGTAATGTCTTATGGGAAATTCTTATTTCTTTCCCTTACAATCTTCTTATATAGTTCATCATAAGTTAAATTGTATATATCCATCACCAGACATTCATGAAGAGGAGCAATTTCCTCTTCCTCACCTAGAGCTTTCCGTTCTATAGGAGGCGATGGAGGTTGAGTGGTGATCTACTACATGGAAGGCATGAGATTGACATCTTGATTTTGTTGCTCCATCTCTACATCCATGTCTTGGATCACTATCAAGTCTTCGATTTCTTGGGAAAGTTCCTTGTCATGTATCTACCTCCTTTCTTATTCAAGTAGTCAATTTTGTTCTTTTTCTTTAGCTTTTTTCCATGTTGATTCTTCCTCTTCTTTTTCCCTTATTTCTTTATCTTGCATTGTCCTCTATTCTCATTATTTTTCCTCTTATTTTTCCTTCTTCTTAGTTTCTTCCTTTTGCTTCATTTGCTTGCTTCTCTTTTGTATTTCTATAACCTCTTTCAAAATGATTAGATGCACTTTGATTTTTTGGATATGCTCTTCTCCTAGACTATGTACAACCTTCACCTTAGTCTTTGCACGCACAGGGTTGTGCCTTGATGGTTTTTCTTCTAGAGTGGCTTCTTGCTTAGGAGTAACCTGTGATGTACCAACAAAGATGACTTGGGTGTGCGGCTTGGAGGCACTACAATAATTCTTAATATTTTCCTCTTCTGGACTCAATTAAATCACACTTGGCCAGTTGAAATGTATCTTTGCATAGTGCTACATGAAAACACTCTAGGCATCCAACATGATTCAGGAGGATCCATAAATAGAAGTGGCCTTGAAATTAGCTCAAAAATAAAAGTCATCAAATGGAAGTGAAACAAAGATCATAGCGTAGTGCTCGTCACCTTGATTCCAATGGTGTGAATTACACTCAAATCTGAGTTAGCATTCTCAAGTTATAATCGGTCAAAACTCTAGTGAAACTAGGCCAAGTGGGATACTAACAAGGCAAAAAATAGGCAGAATCTCGACGCACGAAATGTGACAGTCAGAACAGGTGAATTTATCACCTACTTAATTTTCTAGTGACCCTTATTTTTCGAGGGGGGGAATTTGAACCATATAGTTAAATAAATAAATATGGGGTGGTGGGTTCCCACCCACACCATCCGTCAATGGTAATATTATATTATATATAGTGGCTGATCAAGCTACCCATGGCAAACCAGCCCAACCCTGGAACCATAAAAAAACAAAAATTTGCATGCATATTAACTAATAACCCATTGGGGTTTTGGTTACCACCAACCCTGATCGATCACATATAAAAAAAAATCATTGCCACTTTAAAACAAATCGTTGGAATTTATATGGGAGGTAGTGGATTCAAAATCAGAACGTCCACCGACCTAAATGACTATGCTATAAATGAACCATGGGCTTGGTGTTTGGTGGCCTTTCCCCTCTCTACTACTTAAACCCTCATTACACCATTCAATGGGAGGTGAGATGTCGAGGAGAAGTGGAACTAGGAGTGCTATAGGTAGTGAATCCATGAGGGAGGGTATCTTGGAGATGCTAGAAATATGCCCTTAGAGCGACAAAGGTGTCATGTCATGATTTGACAAGTTTATAGTCAATTTTGCAAGTTTTTATACCAGGAATCCAACCGTTAAGTCTGTTTCTCCAGTCGAGGTCTCCATTTTTAGGCCATCATCTAGATTGGAGGTATAAGGATCATTTTTGTCAAATTTGCTTGTAACTGATTTCTTTGATGCCACTTAATGAAATAAGGCCTCCCCACTTTTGAGTAGGGCCCAGAGACACAACCCACATTTGGTGAACTCTATAATCAAATAATTATGTGTTTGATTTTATGTTTGATTGTCAGTTATGCTTTTTTTCATGTGGTTTAAGTTCCTTGGCTATTATGCTCTTTTATATGCATTGTTGAAGTTAAAAGATCTGGATCAAGTTTGGTATCAAAGAATTCTTGATGTGATTTGTAAGAGTTAATGCTAATGAGGAATGAGATCCAAATAGGTTAAGGAAAGTGTAAATCCTTTGATCTCAAAGTGTGGTGTGCACCATGAAGGCAAAACATGGCAGATGGGGAAGGTCGATTTGAGGAAGAGCGAAATTAGCACAAGATCTTCTTCACCATGACAGAGAAAATTGACAAGTTGTTTTTAAATATGAGAAGACAATCAATCCTAAGAATAAAGAGCCATATGATCATGCCTCAGTAAATCATGAAGGTGGACGAGAAGAGCCTCCTCCTTCTCCGTCCTCCAGTGAAAGTTCTTCTTCCTCCTCTTCTCATAATTATAATAGGAATCAGACGAATGTATCTAAAAATCCTTATTTCAAGATGGATGTCAAGATTGATTTACCTGTATTTAGTGGAAAATATAATGCAAAAAATATAGATAACTAGATAAGATAGGTTGAAGTTGATTTCCGCATACAACAAATCAAAGAGGATGAAACCAAGATCTAGCTAGCATCCCTTCGATTAAGTGACACTGCTCTTGTCTGGTGGGAAGGCAAGCTATAGCAAGGTGGTAAGAATAGTTGTAAACATCTTTCATGTTGTTTTGAGTTGATTTCTCCTTTAAGAAGGTAATTTTACCGTTTCGGTTACAAGCAAAAGGCACAATGGAATGGCAACAATTGAAACAAATCAAAGGTCAAACTATTCATAATTTTATAGAGGAGTTTAGAAAAAAAACATTAGCATTGAATGTACCACTAGACACTTCTGAGACTTTGATGAAATATATTGGATCTTTGCATAGTTATTTTCATCATTTATTGTTATTCTTTGAACCTAGGTCTCTTAATGAAGATATGGTGAAGGATGCACATATTGAAAGAATGGAGAAGAAGGAGCAAAATGATCGCCCAAAGAAGGTAGCAACTAGTAAGAGAAGGGAAGAAAATTCCTCTTGTAATCATTGTGAGAAGTAAGGACATAATGAGGAGAATTGTTAGAAATTGAATCCCTAAGAATTGAGACTTAATAGGAACAACGAAAAACAAAAGCAGAAGATAGTTGCAACCATGCAATAAGACCAAGAATCTGAATCAAAGGATGATGAGAAGATTATAGCTGCGGGATTTGTAGGTGATGCAGAAATTGACTTGGGATCAAAGTTAGGTGAAGAAATGAATATTTCAACTCTTGGGATTGCAACGGATGGACCCATCGATTTGGGTTTTGATTCGGGTGATGGGACAAATATTTGAGCAGATGTCATGGCAAAAATGAAAAGGACACATGTTGGCATTATGATACATATGTTGTACTTGATGGCAACCCACTCATCTCAGATGATAAATTATAGTGCAACAAAGTTATTTTCTGGTTCACGCACTTTCATGCAGAGAAACGTTCACGCACTTTCATGTAGAGAAAAGTTCACGCACTTTCATGCAGAGAGAAGTTCACAGAATTTCATGCAGAGAAAAGCGCACGCACATGGGAAATCTTATGGTTGGTTCATGGTATTAGTCTGGCAGTTTTTGATCCTATGGTTTTGGTCCGCGGTATTGCATCCAAAAGAGTTGAACCCAGGTATCAGGTCCATGGTATTGAATTATTATGGTTTTTGGTCCGTGGTATTGTGAAAGGCCTAAGGCTATAAAAGAGGAAGGAGATCATTTGGCAAGGCATCTTCTGAATTATTGAATATCTAATAAAGTGCTAGATCTGGAATACTGTGATTGGGTTATGGTGTAGATTTGGATCTGAATGAAGAAGGAACCTGAGCGCAAGGAGAAGGAAAAGTTCTATTGATGGGTCAAAATCTTAAGGCTGGAATAGTGGTATCTTTATATGATTTTGATCTGTGATATGTGGCACACGCTTGATCTATAAATCTGATAATCTGGGTTAACTAATATCTGAATGTTTGGGAGAATGAATTTATAGATCTGTATGTAGGTTTCTGAATATTGAAGTAGCATACATCTCTTGATTTAAGTTCTAGTTGCTTCTGTTTATTGCTAGAGTGTTCTGGGTTCAGAAGTGGGGTGTGATTACTATTATTATGATCTGGGTACAGTCGTAAGCGAAGTGTTTATTTTGATTCAGTTTTGATTGGTGAAAAGGTGATTGGTTGATGCAGAAATTACTGATGTTTGATTGATGTTATTTGTGGATCCAGTCTGAAAATTTATGAAACGTGGTCCGTGGAAGGAAGAGAGGGTTGTAGTCTTCTGCAGGTAGCAACCTGCATACTAGTATCTCAACTAGTGTAAGAACTAAGGGGGTTGTAGCTCCCTTCCAAGAGAAGCTGGAAAATGAGAGAGGGTTGTATCTCTCTACAGGTAGCAACCTGCGTACTGGTAAAGGACTGCACCAGTACATAATCATTGTAAAAAGAAGTTTCTAATTGAAAATATAGAGACATATTGCACCAGGTGGTTTTCACCCGCATTGGGTTTCCACCTTATATCTTGTGTTCTTGTGTGTGATTGTCTTCTACTCTATTTTTTTGTTCCTGGTTACTTTTTATATGATTCGAATGCACAGATTAATGTTCAACATCTGTAGAATATTTTAAATTATAAGTCTGTAAGGTATACGCGGGTTTCCTTATCTGCAGTTGCATATATACGCAATTTTCTCTAACTAAAGTAGCGTATATGTTTCTAGGTTTGAAAAAGAGAATAATTTACCAGATAATACTAATTCACCCCCCCCCCCCCCCCTCTCTGTATTATTTCCAAAAATTGGTATCAGAGCGGGTTCTTCAGACGAAGCTTGATCACTTGAAGGAAGATCTATCATCATGACCAACTATGAGAGAGAAGCATCAATCTGGCCACCAATTTTTGATGGGACCAACTTCATCTATTGGAAGATAAGAGTTACAGCCTATCTTCAATCTCTTGGTACAGAAGTCTGGGATATCATAGATACAGGGTACACTTTTCCATCACCAACTCCTACAGATCCGGTTGAGAAGAAGCAGTTTGAAACTAATGAAAAGGCTGTCAATACTCTATTAGTATGTATATCTCAATCATAATTCATCAAGGTTATGCAGTATAAAACCGCAAAAGAAATATGGGACAAGATCATTCTGAGCTATGAAGGAGATGAATAGGTAAAAAGAGCAAAACTTCAAACCCTCAAAATTCAATATGAAAATCTCAGAATGTACAATGATGAAAGTGTGGCTAACTATTTCCTACGCGTAGATGAGATTGTTAATTGTATGAAAAATTTGGGTGAAGAAATAAAAGAGGCTGTTGTGGTTGAGAAGGTTCTAAGATCTTTGTCTTCTAAGTTTGAATCAAAAGTTTTTGCAATAGAACAAAAGGAGAATCTACATAAAATTACCATGTCGCAACTACACATAATTCTAACCGCTTATGAAATGAGGAAAGGGGGACCATCAGACAAAAGAGAAGCCGCATTCAAGGCCTCAGGAAAAGGAGATTCTTATGACTCAGGATATATGTCAGCAGAAGAGGAAGAATCAAATTTTGTCAAGAACCTTCAACGGGGTGCTGGAAGATTCAGAGGAAAGTTACCTTTCAAATGTTTTGCTTGTGGAAGATTCGGTCACTATGCTGCCAAGTGTCCTCACAAAGGTAAGGAACCTGTTAGATGGAACAAGAAACAAAATGTAAATAAGAAAAGTTGTTACACTCATGAAGACAGTGATGGATTTTCAAATAGTGATGAAGATGAAGAAGGTAATAAGTATAGACTTTTAATGGCTTTTGAAGATGATGATTTCATGGATGCTATAGATGAAGAACGTCTTTATGAAGAGGTTTCTAAACTCAAGATTTGTTTACAAGAGAAAAATATGATTATTGATACTCTGCAATTCCAATTGGCTGAAAGTGAAAAACAACATGAAAAGTTAGAATGTGAAATAGTGGGACTTAGAAAAGAGATTGAGAAAACTAAAGCTCTTAATCTTAGATTTGTTAAAGGATTTGAAACGTTAGATGAGATTATCAAAGTACAACGTTCTCCACTAATCAAGATAGGCCTGGGATATAATGAAGAAGCATCTCAAGCATAGAAGCCATCCACCTCCAAAAGTTATATTGATGCAGCAAGGAGAAGTGAACAAATTGACAATCAACAGCAAAGGCACAATGCTTCTCACCAGGTAAATTAGGGAAATTTTTCTTCAAGAATGAACAGAGATCACCAAGTAAATCAGTGGCAATCTAATTCAAGGATAAACAGAAGCTACAATAGACCACAGGTAAATCATTCTCAATTAGCCTCAAGAATGAATGTCAATGAAACCTACAATCGTTCGGTCCGCAGGGTTGATAATCGCAAGAATCTCTTCAATGGCCAATGTTCTCTTATCAAAAATTTGGACACAAAGCAGCTCAGTGTGTTGCCTACAAAACTATCATGACTAGAGAAACTCAAAAACAGAGGAGTATGACTGGGATTATGAAAAGGACCTACAATAACTTTTCTTCTCTTGAAAATGAAATAGAATGTTCTATTTGTAATAATTTTGGTCATGAAGATTCTCAATGCATGAGCAAGTTTCGGCAAGCAACTCAGAAGGAGCAAGCCTCAAATATCAAGACATGGAGAATGAAAGAACCACAACCAGAAAGATGTGGTATATCCTTATATGCAGAAGGGCAGGAAAATCAATGGTACATCGACAGTGGATGTTCGAAACATATGACAGGTGATAAAGAAAAACTTCAGTCATATAGTGCCTTGGAGAAGGAGAAGAAGGTCTCATTCAGAAATGACACCCCTGCACTCACAAAAGGTAAAGGTTATGTTATTTTAAAAGAAAAGGTCAAAGCAGGAAATGTTATGTATGTTGATGGCTTAAAGCATAATCTATTGAGTGTTATTCAGATGTGCGATCAAGAAACATAGGTAATATTTTGATCAAATGGATGTAGTGTTCGTGATCTTGATATAGGAGAAACAATGATCAAAGGCATAAGAACTCCAAATAATTTATACATACTCAAAGAAGGACAACAACAATGCTATCTGAGCAAGAATGATGAACACTGGCTATGGCATTGGAGGTTGGGGCATCTAAGCTTCTCACAGATAAGGAAAGCATGCAAATACTAGGCCGTTCGTGGTCTTCCAGACATCAGAATTCCTGATAATACAATATCCAAATCATGTCAGTTTGGTAAGCAAACCAGAACTAACTTCCCTGAGAAGGAGGGATCAGCTAGCAGGCCACTTGAGCTTGTCCATACTGATGTATGTGGTCCATCTAGGAAAAGGTTGCCTCGGGGAGAAGAATACTTTCTATTATTCATTGATGACTATTCAAGGATGGTTTGGATAGGACTAATGAAGCCTTCGAAAAATTCAAATCCTTCAAAGCTTTGGTTGAAAACAAATCAGATCACAAAATTAAATGCCTCAGGTCTGATAGAGGTGGGGATTTTACCTCAAATGATTTTTTCGGTTTTTGTGAAGAACATGGAATAAGAAGAGAATTCTCCACAGCCAGGACTCCTCAGCAAAATGGAGTAGTTGAAAGGATGAACAGAACAGTTCAACAAATGGCTCGTGCTATGCTTGATGAGTCTGGAACTCTCGCAACTTTCTGGGGTGAAGCTGCATTTGCTGCAGTTGTTATTCTCAACAAAACAAATGTCTCGGTGAACAACACTCAAACCCCTCATGAGCTTTGGTATGGTGAGAATCCTTCGGTAAAATATTTCAAAATTTTTTGCAGCAAATTCTATATCAAAAATATTGATGAACATCTTGGAAAGTTTGAACCTAGAGCAGATGAAGGCATTCTCCTTGGTTACTCTCCCCATAGCAAAGCATACAAGTGTTATAATAAAAGACTTGGAAAAATTGTTGAAAGTATTGGTGTACTGGTTGATGAAGAAGAAAACACTCCTAGGCAAGTAAGATCTGAAGATTTCAAATATGATGAGGACTATCCATCAATATCAAATCAGATTCATGATGAAGAAGAAACCTATGAAGAAGAAACCCATGAGGAGCCTGAAGAGAAAATAAGGATAGAAGAAAAGACTCCACCTAGGTATGTTCAGAAGAATCATCCAGAATCTCAAATTTTGGGGCAAAAAGAGGTAGGAATACAAAAAATAAGAACAATTGTAGAAGCTTCAAGCTATTTGGCATTACTTTCCTCCACTGAACCACAAAATGTAAGAGAGGCATGCAAAGATGAACGTTGGGTCAAGGCAATGGATGAAGAACTTGAGCAGATCGAAAGGAATAACATTTGGGAGTTGGTTCCTAGACCAAAAGATAAGAATGTCATAGGGACAAAATGGATCTTCAAAAACAAGTTGAATGAAAATGGAGAAGTGATTAGAAACAAGGACAAACTTGTTTGTAAAGGCTATGTTCAACAAGAAGGAATAGACTTTGAAGAAACTTTTGCTCCCGTTGCTAGACTTGGTGCCATCAGAATGTTCCTTTCTCTCTCTAGATTTTAGAAGTTCAAAGTATTTCAAATGGATGTGAAATCAACCTTTCCGAATGGATACTTAGAATAAGAAGTGTACATTGAGAAGCCATATGGATTCATCCTTGGTAATGATCCAAATCTTGTATGCAGACTAAAGAAGGCTCTCTATGGTCTCAAATAGGCTCCAAGGGCTTGGTACTATCATCTGGACAAATACCTTCATCAACAAGGTTTTTCAAAAGGATCTACAGATAGCAATATTTATATAAAAATTGAAAATAACAAATTGCTAATACTTCTTGTCTATGTAGATGATATCATCTTTGGCAGCAATGAAGAAGCTATGAGTCAAAACTTTGCCTTGGTTATGTAGAAGGAATTCGAAATGTCTTTGCTTGGAGAACTGACATATTTTCTTGGTTTACAAATTCAACAAAATAAAGGCGGTATCTTTTTATCTCAAACCAAGTATCTCAAGCAGATCTTGAAGAATTATGGCATGGAATATTCAAAACCAGTATGCACTCCTATGGTCACAGGATGCAGCCTCAATGCAAATGATGAATCAACAGCAGTGCATCAACCAACCTATAGGTCCATGATTGGAAGTCTACTCTATTTAACAGGTACCCGACCAGACATCATGCATGCAGTAGGAATGGTTGGAATATTTCAGGAAAATCCTAAGGAAACTCATCTTTACGCAGTAAAGAGAATTTTCAAGTATTTTCAAGGAACTGAAAAACTATGGCCTATGGTATCCTAGAGATACAGATCTCACTCTTCATGCTTATACAGATGCAAATTGGGTTGGAAGAGTGGATGAGAAAAAAAGCACTAGTGGTGGTGCATTCTTTATGGGTTTCGGATTAGTATCTTGGTTCAGCAAGAAACAGAGTTCGATTGCTTTCTCTACAGCTGAAGCAGAATATGTGGTTGTTGCATCTTGTTGCACACAACTCCTTTGGATGATGCAAACTTTGCAGGATTTTCAAATCACTTGTACTCCACCTATCTCGATCTTATGTGATAATACAAGTGCAATCAGCATTTCAAAGAACCCAATCATGCATTCAAACACCAAATACATACCAATCAAGTATCGTTTTCTTCGGGAACAAGTGCTAGAACAAAAGGTCAAATTGGAATATGTTCCCTCCAAGGAACAAGTTGTTGATATTGTCACCAAACCACTACCCAGGGAGACATTTGAATACCTCAGACAGAAGTTGGGGGTAGTTGATGCATCATATTACTGTTGAAACCTATCTGTTTCCAAGAAATATGGTTGTACGCAAGTTGCATGAGGAGGATCCACGTACATATTTATATGTTTTTTGATTCAAATTAAATTTCTATTTTGAATCCATTTCATTTTTTAATATAATGATAAAAGTGATATTATTCCTTCCTTCAAAATAATAATATTGTTTCCATCTTGGGGAAGGGTCATATGAGTTCCATCCAATAACATATACCCACCTATTCAATCTTGTCAACCTCTATCAAGGATGATCGAATAGTCACTGTTGGCATGTCCATTACTTAGATATTACAAGTTGCTCAAAATTAGGTATTTCATTCAACCCTTTTGCAAATATGAATTTCACATACATGTCTCATCGAGTGGAGAAGAACCATTGGGTAGAGAATCATGAGGTACCTTATCAGGATTATGATTACCATAAATTGAGGAGAATATTAATAAAATTTCTAAAAAAAGAAAACCAAGAAGCAACCAATCTACATGTATACATAGATATCCCTATAGCTAAAGAACAAATATCCTCACAAAGAAAAAGCTATAGAGTTATGCCAATGTTAAACCTACAAACAAGAAAAATACATGGGGATGGGTAGAGGAGTTCAAGTATATACTAATATTAGCTTCAGAAAAAAGCAACTAGGTAAGATCCCTATGGATCTCTGATAAGATTCCATAGATTATTTCACTAGATAAAATGTCCTCAGAAGTCTCCCTTTGATAGATATGGATATTCACTTGGGATAAAATAAAAGAACACATTTTACTATGATAATAATGGTGTAATTCCCATCTTGTTTCACTAAGGTGGAATCTTTATTTAGACATGGACATTCCATTTTCTTCATGATTCTAATTTAAAATTGTTATCTTGTGTGACACTTATTTTTTATATCTTCCCATATTTTAGCTTTGATTCCTTACAAAAAAAGTATGGATTATGGTTTTCATTGTTCACATACATAAGAGTTAAGTCTAATCAACTTTTTGTGTTTATAATGATTCCATTGGCCACACCTGAAAGTGCATTACTTGGTGATTTTCCTTGACAGTTTCTTGAGGGAAAATGGTCAAGGATATTATATGTCATTGGGTCTTGGTAATTAAGTTTTAGTTAGATTCTAATCTTGTTCACGCCTAAGTTAATCAGTGTTAGGGTTGTTGGGGCTATCATGTATGACCAACATTTCTTTGCCATATGTAATGTGACTCGATTGCATGATTGGATAGTTAAACTTCCACCTAATTTGTTAACTCTTTATTGCCTCTTTATGTTTTGCTTCATAACCCTAGTTTATGTGTCTCCTTTACATTTTAATTAGAGTTTTACAAAGAGCATATTTACTGATGTGGTTTTGAGAATATTCCATCCATCCATATTAGTATTGAGGCTTCCTTATAGATTAATATGTTAGGAATATTGTTTGTTTTAGAGAGTGCTTTGAGAATTCTCGGAGTTTGTTGAGATATTTTCTCGACAATATTCTCCAAGATTAGAATATATTGGTTCTCATATGCACTATATTAATGTGATGTAATTTGGTATTGAGATGAAATATACGAACATTTTTGTGCATAATTTGTGTACTATATCTGCTCCTAAATCTTCTATTATGGTAAGAGAGCTAATTTTGGCTTAATTCCCTCACTAAAGGGCCAGGAAGGTATAAATCCATGATAGCTAATCCTCCTTTGTATATAAGTAGATTAGACTAGAAGAATGATTTGTTGTGAGTGTTCTTTCAATTGTTTTTATAATCTATTTATTGTGTGTACTGCTTTCCTGTGAATGAGCCGCACTCGTCCCAAGATTTGAGGAAGAAGAGGAAAGCATGGGAATGAAGATATTTAGTCAATACCAAAATCACAAAAATACTTGGAAGACATGGAAATGAAATGGATCAAATATGTGAGGATTGAGAATTCTTTGAGGGGGGCCCTGCAGTCTGAGCTAGGGTTTGAGTTAGGGTATGGCGTTGGTAATCATGGCGGGTCATGGAGGAGGGAGCTATGATTCCTCCTACGGTCAAATAGCCACGAGCAAAAGCAAGGAAGTTGATCTGAATTGCTTCAAGAAACCAATGGATGTGATAAATGAGGATACTAACACAGGATATATCAAACCTCACAAACAAAGAGGAAATCATGAGGAAGATAACAAGGAGAAGAGGAAAGAGGGTAGCAGTTAGATAGCTGTGCATTTCATGATGATAGTGGCCTGCAAACCCAAGTTGACCATTACTCCTCAGGTCGTTTTAAGTGACCCAGTGCTACAAGTGCACACAGATCACATGGTGGAACACGCAATCATATGCAAATTTATGGGGATTTGGCCAACGGAGAAGGCCTTACGTGCATGGATAAGGAACCACTGGAAACCTAATGGGGAAATAAACCTTCACCTTGGATCCAAGGGCTTCTTTATGGCAGTGTTCACAAGCTTAGAAGATAAAGACAAAGTGTTCGATGGAGAACCCTATTTTTATGCTGTTGTAGGCCTTTAGATGTGACCATGGGTGATGAATTGTTTCCCAGAATGAGAAACATTCACCTCAGTACTGGTATGGATAAGAATATACTCCCTTCGTTTAGATTATTGGCTGTCAGAGTCTCTAAAGGCTATCTGCAACAAACTAGGGAATTTTATAAAGACATTGGATGTGACATTAAGAGGCAAATATACTTTCTTCACCCAGATTTGTGTAGAAATGGACCTATCTAGGGTACTCTCGGACGAGATCATTTTAGAAGCTTATGATGAAGAATGGGTGCAGGTGGTGGACTATGAGCATGTCCCATTTAGGTGTCATAAGTTCCATGAACACTGGCACCTATATAAAGATTTCCCATTAAACAAACTGGAAAGAAACAAAAAAACCACCACAAGCAAAGATCCCAAGGGTTTCACTAAGGTGGGGGGTAAGGGGAAGGAGGAAAGTGGCACCAAAAGAAAATCAACAAGGACAGGCAACTGAGCCACAATAGTTTCAAAATATTAGAAGAAGAAGTTGGAAACAATGCGGCAAACTAGAAATCAGTGACTAAAACCAATGAGAAGGATAGGGATACTAGCATGGAGTACATACCAGAGAGCAACCTGCAATAGGATGATCTACAAAGAATTATGGAGCTCAGTAGGGACCATGAGATGACCCCAAGTGAGGTGGGAACGGAGGACCATGAACTACAGGAGATTCTTGAGAAGGAGAACTTGGATCTAGAAAAGTTTTTGGAGCAGGGTATTAGCAAAGGAGTTGACTCCTTGCCAAAAGAGGAGTTTGATAGGGTTCAACAACTCTTCCTATGGAGATCCCAATTGAAGGGTCCTGGAGTTAAAAGAAACCATGACAGCCAGGAAAATAGAGGGATGAAGACAATGGAGGAAACATCGGGGCACTCTTCCAATAACCTGGGTAGGAAAAGAGGAAGGAAAAGACAGAATGAGTTGTTAACAAAATGTGGAAAACTCATGATCAACTCAGGTAAGATGAAGATCTAACCAGTTACTCTTTTACAAACCTTTCTTATGAAGCTTACAACCTAGGAAATTAGGGGCCTAGGAAGTAAAAGGAAACAAAGAAATCTCAGCAGTAGAATAAAAGAAGAAAAACCAAATATTGATTTCATTTAGGAAACAAAGTGCTCGATGGATAAAATCAGAGAAATACATAGCAAATGGTTAAGAAAGTATGAGTATCTAGAGGTTAAGGTAGAAAACTCGGCAAGAGGGATTCTTACACTTTGGGATCCCTAAAAACTTGGAATCTTGGATGCGGAAGTGTCTAGGAACTATCTTTCACTGGGAGGGAAAATTTTAAGGATGGTAATTTATCCTAAAGTTTAGAAACCTTGGTGAATCCCACTAGTCCATAATATGAAATCTATAAAATGTTTGGAGATACTTTTGTAAAAATATTCAAATTTATAATATTTTTATATAGTTTATATATAATTTTTTGGCAATTTTTAGGGTAAATAAATTTCATTCTATAAAATTGGGCGAATCATTTTTACAAAAAATTAGAAATTAACAATTATTTTTTTTGGAAAAAGTATAGAAAATTAGCCCATGGCCAAATATTAGCCCCTAAAATTTTCCTTGTTTGTTGGTAATACAACCTATGGGTGATAAGGAGATTTACATGATTACATATGTCTATGGTCCTCAAAAACTAGAAGACAAACCTAAGCTTCTCACTTCTCTTGAGGAGCTAAGAGAGAGATTTCTTGATATGCCCTGGATTCTGGCAGGGGATTTCAATATGATCAAATCTCTTACAGAGAAAAAAGTTGGCACCAAAACACTAGGCAAAGACTCCATGGCCTTCTAGAACTTCATAAATAACATGAGATTAGTGGATGCTAGAACAATAAATGGCACTTTCACCTAGAACAACAAGAGAGAAGTGGCTTCTCAAGTTGCTTCTAAATTAGATAGATTCGTGATCTCAGAGGACCTATTTCTCATAGGCCCTGATATGTATGCTTTAATCATTCCTCTTGGAGGCTCATATCATTGGTCTATCCAGCTTGAAGCCACTTTTATGGGTACATAGAGGAACAAACCTTTTAGGTTTGAAAATGTTTATCTCTCTCACTCTGACTTCGCCAGTAATATTGATAAATGGTCGATGGAAGACTTGCCCTTTCAAGGCTCTAAAATGTTCATGCTACGAGAAAGACTTAAACACATCAAAGCCAGACTCAAACATTGGAACAAAAATAGTTTGGTAACATATTCAAAACCAAGAAAGAAGTTGAACAGAAACTTCAGGGGATTAATCAGCTCATGAGCACAAATGGTTTTACCGAGGAAAGGAAAACTCAAGCTGATTCTCTTCAGAACGAATGGGATGATAGATGTAACCAAGAGGAGATTTTCTGGAGATAGAAGTCGAGAGTACAATGGATTAGAGAAGGGGAAAGAAACACAAAGTTTTTTTCATAAATCAAATTTGAGTCATAGGTCACATAATAGAATTTTAAAACTCAGATATTCTCAAGGGAAAGAGTTCGTCACCCACAAAGAAATGGAATCTCTCCTAGTACAACGATTCCTTAGCATTGCAAAGGAGCTTCTCTTAGACAGGTCACAGTTCATTAACAAATTCACAAGGTATATTCCCAAGCCTGTAACAAGGGAAGACAATCATAATCCTAATAGGGCAGTGTCTGAAGATGAGGTCAATGAAGTTATCAATGAGATGAAAAATGGGAAAGATCCTAGCTCGGATGGTTTCAATGTGGACTTCTTCGAAGCGTGCTAGAAAACCATTAAACAAGACATCCTTGATGCAATGGAAGACTCAAGAAGATCCAGATCGGTCTTGAAGGCTCTCAATGTCTCTTTCATAGCTTTGATTCCAAAATAGGAAAAAGCTATGACACTTAACAGATTCAAAACCATAACTTTATGTAATGTGGTGTACAAAATTATTTCCAAAGTGGTCGGTAACAAACTCAAGCCCCTTCTTCCAGCTCTTGTCTCAGAGGAGGAAACTGGTTATGTGGAAGGAGTACAAGTTCTCAACAACATCATATAAGCTCATGAGATGGTACACTCTCTTAAGAGCAATAAGTAAGAAAACATGATTATAGAGCTTGACCTAATGAAAGCTTATGACAAGCTAAGCTAGTATTACATCATGGTAGTGCTAAAAGCTTATGGTTTTGACCATAATTGGATTAGAGGGGTAACAACCCTTGCATCCATGACCAATTTTTCAGTCCTGCTTAATGGCTTTCCCTCAAGAACCTTCATGCCTCCTAGGGGTCTAAGACAAGGAGATCTGCTCTTCCCCTTCCTCTTTGTGCTCATGATGCAAGGGCTAGGAAGAGTAATAAAAATGGCATGTGTTGAGGGAAGAATCTAGGGTTTGAAACTCACCATAGATGGAGCTGCTTCAACTCACCAAAAATTTGTCGGTGACACTATGTTGTAGGTCATTCCCACAGTCAAGGAAGCCAAAGATTTAAAAGAAAATCTTGAATGACTTTGCTATGGCCCCTGGGATAGAGGTAAGCCTTGACAAGTTAAAATTTTTCTTTTTTAACACTGACATTGCTATTCAGAGAAACCTTATCAGATCTCTAGGGTTACAAACAGATCAGTTACCATCTAAGTACCTTTGAATACCCCTTACAGACAAACCTCTAATTAGGGTAGTGTGGGAGTCGATCATTAACAAACTTCAGGATAGGATCAAGAAATGGACATGTAGATATTTTGATTTAGCACGGTGCCTTGTGCTCACAAAAGTTGTCCTGCAAGCCATACCCATTTTTATGATGTCAGCTCTTCTTGCTCCTAAAGGAGTTTTGCAATAGATCAGGAACATTCAAAGAGATTTTATTTTGGGCAAAGGGGAAGAGAAAAATAAATGGCCTTTGGTAGCTTGGGATAAGCTCTGCAAACCCAAGGCCAATGATGGTTTGGGGCTTTATGACCCAGAAACCCTCAACATAGTTTTAGGTGCAAAGCTTTGGTGGAGATGGCTTAAGGAATCGGCAACCACATGGGCCAAGCTTTGGAAGTAGAAATATGGAAATAATTGGCAGGAGGGGGATCATATTCGAATGTCTGGGCTTATCAAGGGCTCTCACAATTGGAATCTTGGTTGGGAAAATAGAGGCATTGTCTAGTAGCACAGCTTCTGGGAGATCCGATTTGGGATCCTGGTAAGATTTTGGGAGGACAACTGGCAGTAAGAACCAAGCGTGTTTAGGGAATAACTAACAGATATCAAGAATGACACTGAAAATGAATGTTTATGCTTGGTAAGTGACTTTTGCAATCAAGTAAGAAACAATGGAAAATGGAGAATATGGAAGGATCTAGGCTACAAGGAAGAGAGCCCTTTAAAAGCATAGGCATACTCTCTTACTATGGACATGGAACAGAGGAAGATTTTGGTATCATCCTCATCTAACCAACTAAGATAGGGAAGAAACACAGAAGGAAACTTTAACCTCAAAGAAGCCAAATAAGTAGCCTTAGGGTTTGATTATCAAAAGCGTGATAAGGTATGGAAGGACATTTGGCAGCACCTGCAATGGATGAAAATAAAGTTATTTATGTGGTTCATTTAACAAAATAAAATTCTAAATTGGGAAAATCTTATGAAGAAAGGTTTTGTTGGCCCATCCAAATGCTACGTTTGTGGTTCACAAGAGGATATGATGGAACACTTACTCAACCTCTTCCCATTCACCTCCACCTTGTGGGATTGGTTGGCCTTAGTCTTTAGGAAAACAGGCAAGGATGGCCTTAGCATTACCAACACTTTGAAGAATTGGAGAAAAGACTTCTCAGGCAATGAGATCGTCAATAAAGCTTAGACTCTAGTTCCAGCCTTCTTAATCTGGGATGTCTGGAAAGAATGCAATGGCAAGCTTTTTAAGAACAAAATTGGCTGAACCCAAAATACTATTGCATAAATATTAAGACAGCTCAAAGACATTGTTGGTTCCATGTTAGGGAGACATCCTAAGAACCCAACTTTGCCCCAGGACGCTCGTATACTGTTGCAGTTGGGTCTCCATTCACTAGTTCCGCAGAGCGTACACAAGGATGTGAGCCAGATAAACGCTGGTGAAGACTTTTGGAAACCTCCTCCTCATGGTTTCTAAAAAACTAACATAGATGGAGCCTCTAAAGGGAACATAGGGATGGTTGGTTTTGGCGAGATCATTAGAGATGAGCAGGGGTGCATAAAGGACATCTTTCATAGTCATTTGGGGACTGCCACAAATAACATGGCGGAGCTCATGGCCTTAGAGCAATACCTAGAAATACTAATCGAGTCAAATTCTCATAATGCCATCATTGAAGCAGACTCGAAATTTGTTATTAATGCGGCCAAGAAGATCTGTAATGGAAAAGAACATGGAAAAGTTTCAAAACATTGGCACCTTTTGCAGGTATTTGAACTCATACATTCCCACATATAAACCCTGAGAACAACCAGTCTTGTTCATGTGCAAAGAAAAGCCAAAATGCTAGTTGATCATTTGGCGAATGAAGGAGTAATTTGCAAGGAGAGTTACAATAGGTATGCTTGTGATTCGACACCCTCAGGGAAATTGTGTGAGGATTGTCAAAGACAGGTGGCCAAACACATGGAAAAAATCCAAATTATTAGGAATGAACATGAAGGAACACTAGTGGAAGTAGGAGAAAGCAGAAGTGTAAGTCATTCTTAACCATTGATCCACCAAAAAGAAAAAGAAGAAGAAGAAGAAGAAGAAGAAAAATGCTTAAAACAGAGCTTTCTACAAGGGAGAGGCACTTGGGAAACAACGGGCCTCTTAGAAGGTCGTCGGCCACAAATCTTGATAGGCTTCAACATCGAATGGCCATTGGGTGGAAAAGTAAAAGAAGGTTAACTACTCAAGCGGACCAGAAGTTTTTTAGATTAGCGGTTTATAATCTTCATTGGGTTTGAAAAGAAGGTAAAGATCGTGCATGTTTTCGTTCTGCTATCTCGGAGGACTGTCATATCAGCAAGGGCTTAATCATGTGTTTTTCAGGTTCTAAAAGTGATCAGAGCTTAAGTTTCAAACTGTACCCAAACATTTATAAACCAATTGCTCACAATCCTTATCGAGTTCGTGAACCGGGTAAAAGGGGTGCAAGTTGCAGAGAGGATAGTGTTCGCGATCGTCAAATCTCATGGGATCTAGATCGAAAGGACATCGGATTTCAACATAGGAAGATGCTAGGTCCAAAATTGGACCCGAAGTTTTACACTTTGACTGTTTACTTACCTTGTCAGATCCGTAAAGCTAGTAAAGACCGAGCTCACCTTTGAAGCGAATTTTGTCGGATCAATGGGGGTCTCTTTGAATGGCCATCAGGTTGGATCATGGACAATGAGTTAAATTGTAAGCCTCAGGATGAGGGTTTCAGGGTTTTTCCGATTGTGTAGTTGGTTACTCTTCATAGGGTTGGCCCTTGATGGTCCTTACATTTGTAAAGCCATGTAACATATGTAATCTTTCTTGTTGTTAATAAAAGGCTCCACTCTTCTTTGACCAAAAAAAAAAAAGGATCAAATATTGTAATTGATATAGAGTTGGAAATGCTTTGGTTCGTGTTGTGGATCCAATGCTCCTAGTTTACTATATTGATAAAGGTGTAGCTAATGCAACCAAGGTTGTTTGTAAGTTATATCCAAAAGGAAAAAGTTGTTGTGTTTTCCTAGCTGGGAAAAGGAGGATCTTTTATAGTAATATAATACAGTGAGACGGATTCTTCCATGGCATATGTTATAAACCATGAGATAAGGTGTCTTCTATTCAATTGGAGTAATGTATGCTTGTACATGTTTTCCTTGGAAATTTTTGAACTAGGTTACTAAAGAGGTTGAAAAGGACAACATTTATCATCTGACGGAGAAGAAAGTCCCTTCTGTTGGAAAGGTCTATATTGGGCATAAATTTGGAGAAATTTGTATTTCAGACACTTCCGTATGCACCTTTAATGGTGCTCTTTGAGGTGGTTTTTAGACGGAAGTTATATGCTCAACTTCCTAATACATTCATCCAGAGTGCCTTCCTATAATCTAACGAATACCCCATAGCTAAATATCTTATAGATAATGGTATGTGCATAGAGTGGTTCAATTACTTGATATATCAATATTGTTGATCATGATCATTACAAGTACGTAAATGATGGTTAGAGGTAGTTGTATCTTGAATGGGTCAAATGGTAACCACGAATTTGTGGTGAAGAAAGAGTGCACTTCGGGATATTCTAGAGTGGGTATAAGTGCAAATGAAGACAATACCAAAAGAATGTAATTTGAATGTACATTATATGTGTTTTGATATTTTTATTTCTAAAATAAACATTATGGGAGGGTATTAAGAATAATTTTTATTTTAGAGAATGGTTTGAGAATTATTAAAGTTTGTTGAGAAATTTTCTGAACAATATTCTCTTAGGTTAAATTTATTAGATATCATATTCACTTTTTTTTTTCTTCCAAAGGTGGCAAAACCTATCAAACTCAGGTGTCAAACCAACATTGAGGACAACCATCTCTAGCTGCTATCCGTGAATGTCAGTTTGACTCATCACTATTATGAAGGAAAACCACGCCACCTGGAATACCCCGCTAGTGGTCCGTAAGGGAGCACGCTTTCACTCCATATGCCTCTCGGTCTTGAGCCGAGGAAGACTAGCTCTTAGCCAAGCAGAGGCAGTTTTAAGGCATACTCCAGGCCAAATTGAATATCATATTCACTATATTAATATGATGTTTTTTTTTTTAAATACAATATATATTTATATATTTTTATGTGTAGTATGTGTAATATGTTTGCTCCTCAAATTTTAATATAATATTGGGAAGTTGGGCCATTTATGGAAGTAAAGAAGAATTAAAAGTGGGTGCATCGGGGATCATCCCATATCCATTTCCGACGATGTAGAATACCAGCTCATTGATGCGTACAAATAATTCAATGTCGAGTGCTAGGATAATCATAAAAACAATGATGAAAAGGAATAGTAGAGACAACTCCTTGACAGCAATGGGGTCGCTCAACCACGTCCCGCCTTTATTCTAAAACCAAAACCCCACGTGATTCAATCATTCCCGATCGTTGAGAAGATTCTCAAACCAAAACCAAAATTGAACATGATTCTCGTTGGAAGCTCAAATAAAGTTCTTAGTCGCCACCAATCACTAGTCGAACTCGTCCCTCTTACTCTCCATCGCGCGGGTGAATCAAATGTCGGTTCACGACGGACCAAATCATCCAGACACGACCGCTTCCCAGATAAAACTCACGGCCTCTCAAGCGCCAGACCCCCTCTCCGTCGGCCGCGTCTATGCACCCTATTCTATTTTGCCACTATTAACCGCTATTTCCAGGCATTTTGATCATCACACGTTGACCCCCACCAATCAACCACTTCTTTAACAATTAAATATTTGTGTTTGGGATGAATAAACTTAGGGTTGCCACACATGTGGCTTAGTGGGCTACATGATCGATTCGTCAGCACTAGTTCATTGTGCGAGAATTATTTCTCTGCTACATGATCTCCATGATCATTAAAATAGATCGCCATTATCATTAAGATAGATATGGATGGCACAAAGCTTGGATTAATAGTTTATTCGTTCATGGTTCTCCGCTCTACACCACCGCTCCTGTCATTCAATTAGAGATATGTGATCGAGAAACAGGGTAGGTGATGACCAACAAACAACGACATACTTGTGCCGACAATTTCCATTAAAAATTATTTAAAATTTCTGACATCGTTCTAAATGGTTTGCATAAAAAGTCATTTAGAACAGCTTCTAGACTTGCCAATAAAAAGAAGGGTACGATACTGAGAACATACAGCTTCTAGATTTGCCAATAAAGAAGGGTATGATACTGAGAACATACAGCTTCTAGACTTGCCAATAAAGAAGGTACGATACTGAGAACATACACCTTTTAGGCCAACCTTATAGTTTCATAAATACCCGTTTTTTACAGTCCAGAGACCCATTCTCCTTACGTCATTGCATGTTCCCGACCATGTATCTATCCAATGTTAACCTAAAAAGAGATATAAACACAAGTATTTATGAAACTATAAGGTTGGAAATAGCATTTGCCTGCTTTCTAGGCTTGCCAATAAAAAAGGGTACGATACTGAGAACATACAGCTTCTAGACTTGCCAATAAAGAAGTGTACGATACTGAGAACATACGACAATACATTTGATGCATTGCAAATGGTAGAATCTGACGGTGAGATGGCCCAAATCTTGGTTGTCTTCAATTCATGTACAGATAGTATTCCAAACATAACATTATATCATGTCTGAGATATGTGACTTTCTTTTTGTAAATCATATTAATATTTGGCATTCTTTTATTTTGGTTTTTTACGGTTATAAATTGTAAATCATATCAAAATTTGGTATCTTTTAATTTTTGTTTTTTAGGATTATAAGAAAAGTAAGAGTAATTTATTAATAGAAAATACAAATATTATATTTCAAATATTTTAGAGATTAAAATTAAGTTTTAAATTTTATATTATTTAATATTAATATTATTTAATGATATTAAGGTTTTTAGTGTAAATAATATTAATATTAATATAAATAAATTATATTAAATTATATTTACTAAATTATTTATAAATTAATTAACATACCAATCATAAAAAATAATACATAATAATGACATTTAATAATATAATTATAATTATGGTATACAATACTCAATACAAAAATATTGCTAAATAGCCCATAGATATGAACTACTCAAAATAATTGAGAGTACTTGAAACGTCTTGTACGCTTTACAGTAAGAACCTGAACCTGAATAATTATCAATAGCTTTTTTATCTTTGTTCTCCTCCAATGTCATGTTGTTTATTTGAAAATCACAATTGCTACTTGTGATAGAGAAGATAGGATCCTTTTGGGTTAAGGGAGTACCCATTCTTTATTTCAATTAAAGGTCGTTATTTCATAAACTTGGTTTATTCAACTAAGAGAGATGACATGTTCAACTACCACCTTTGAGGAGGATATCTTTGTGTCTATGTCTTGTGCTTAAAACCTTAAGATAAGATAGGTTCTCTAATAAGTGCGTCTAAACAAATGATATTAACATTGTAAAATAGTTATTTTGTTGTGTTTCTTCTCATTTTTATCTGGTTGGAAATATCCAAGTTCTTGATTTCCATTTATATTGAACACCTTTTATCTTTAAGGATGAGTCTATCCGTGACCATAAGAGTCTTGTATATGTAATGGAATATGAAAGTTCTAAATAAAGATGTTGCATTATTATAAACGTTTAAATTTTCTCATTTGAGAATTATTTTGTGTGAAAAGACCTTACTTACATCAATCTCAACACAAAGGTGATAATATGTTCTCTCATAGTTGTGAATATAATATAAATTTATTTGCTAATATTTGATAATAATAAAAGAGAACAATTGATACAAATGTTATTTCTTACTTTATACAAAATAATTATCAATAGCTTTTTTGTCTTTGTCCTTTTCCAATGTTATGTTGTTTATTTGTAAATCACAATGGCTAATTGTGATACAGAATATATGATCTTTTTGGGTTAAAGGAGTGCCCATTCTTTATTTCAATTAAAGGTGTTTATTGCATACACTTGGTTCATTAAACTAAGAGAGATAACATGTTCAACTACCACCTTTGAGGAGGATATCTTGTGTATTGGGCTTAAAACCTTAAGAGATGATAGGTTCCATAATCAATGCCTATAAACAAATGCTATTAACATTCTGGAATAGTTATTTTGTTGTGTTCATTCTCATTTTCATCCAGTGGAAATGTCTATTCTTAATTTGGATTTATATTTAACCCCTTTTATCACTAAGGATGAGCCTATCCATGACCATAAGAGTCTTGTATATGTAAAGGAATATGAAAGTTCTAAATAAAGATTCATTATTATAAACATTTAAATTTTCTCATTTGAGAATTATTTTGTGTGAAAGAATCTTACTTACATCAATCTGAATACAAATGTGATAATATGTTCTCTCATAGATTTGTAAAAATTAGATTTATTCATTTATGGAAGAGTATTTCCGATATCTTCTAATACTGGGATATGCTAATGATGGAAGAGACTTTTGGGAGAGGAACTCAAACTAGAATCCAAGTTATAAAAAAAATCTCGTCCTTCCCTAAAACAAAGGACCCTCCCAAATTTTTTTATCATAATTTGATAGAAAAGGAAGCTATTAATTTTTTTTGAACAAAGAGATATCTCATAGTTCTTTGTATAAGTAGAGTTGATCTAGTTGTGTAATGATGGAGGCCAATAACCATTAATCCACTAATAATAGCATATCATTCATAGTTTTGATTGACCTCTAGCATTGTAATCACCACTATATAGACACTACGTAGAGGAGGAGTTGAAGCAATGATAGTGGTGTATATTTTAATCTTGACCACATATTTAAGGGAAATATGATTTGAAGTTGTATAGATCGTAAGGATCACCACTCTTTCATAGAATCATAATACCAAATGGACAATTAAATCTTTGCACAGTATAGTTAGAGAACAAAGATTGGTCTTCTAGTTGTTTACCCTAAAAAATGACACTTTGTTGGTACATATGCACTCCCTCTAAAATATCTTATTTTTGTTTAAATTAGAACACAAATCAAATAGATATACCCACAAAAATATGGTTTTTGTAACAACCTCGGGTTAAAAATATATCTAATAAAGTTGATAAAGGTGAAATAATAACCAAGGTCATGGGACATGTATTCCAAGGTGAATGTTGGGAAAAATCATAGTGATGGGGATCACTTGTGATTAATTAATGACTATGGAAATTGGCAAAGGCAATGACAAGAGATTTTAAAATGTAAGAGGCATTATTGGCATTTTATTTATGAAAGTAATGTAAAATGGGAGAAAAAGAAGGTGAAAGGTCATAGGTTGAATGTGAGGAGAAAATGAAGGAAAATAATGGAAAATGAAGGAAATAGAGGCCTGAATGATAAAAAGGCTTCTTCGCATCAATTTAACTCTTTTTGTTAGTTTTATATTGGAGCTCTCTCTCCCATACTCTTGGACACTTAGAATTTTCTTGGAGCACACTTGGAGGATCATGGAATACTTGGGATTTGGAGAAGGAAATCAAAGGAAAAGTAGGAAATTGCAAGAGCATATAGGGATCAACAACTACAACGGGTTTTTCTTACTATCGAGTTTCGTGTATGATTTCCTTGCTAGTTTTGGCATGCATGGCACATGCATGTGGTTTCATGATTATGATCTTTCATTGGCATGGAGGATTGCCTAAATTGAAAGTGGTTTTACCTAGCCTTTCCATTTCCTGGATAACTATAGTGTTGTGGGTTTTATCTTGTTTTTTTTTTGGTTGCTTCTCATGTTTCTTATGGCTATGAGTTAAGTTATTATTTTCTACAGCCTTGGTTGGCCAAATGCTCTTGAAGCCTTGTAACAGCTTGGGTTGATTCACTAACCCCAAAAGCCTTGGTTGGTCAAATTTTCTGAAGCCCTTAGAGGGTGAAGTTACTAGTCGTGGAACCCTTGGTTGGACAAATGCTTTAAAAATTGGCAGTATTTGTCGCTTGAGTTACTAGTCCTGGAATTTGGCTTGGAAAAAACACTCTATAGTCATGGAAAACTTGGATGGAGATCAATTTTTCAATGGTTAGTGATGTTTTACCGTTAGGTGGAATCATTGGTTGAGGGTTGAAATGGTTTGGCCCCTGGAAGCCCTAGTTTGAGTTTATTCATTTATTCCATGACATCCCACATTCATGCTCGGAATATGGCACATGGGTGATTGATTGAAAGAGAGATTTGGTTCAGCCCAATCTATGGTCGCCTGGTACTTGGAAGTCCCTGGATTGGTCGGATTTTCATATGTTAATAAGATGACTTTTCCTCTTACGTTCTATGTGTAAATGAACTTGTTATTATGTCACTATGATGGTTTTCCTATTATTTTTGTTTATTTGGTTATATGTTGGTTATAAGTACAACTTTATGACAGTCTTGAGTTATGGCTCTCACCATGGATTGGCTAGTTGATGAAATGTTAATGAATGAATGGCCTAATAGATGACAATGCAACTAATGTGAGAGGGCTTCATACCTTCATTGTGATTCTCAATTAAGTATGAGGTCACTATGTTTAGATGTGTTTTTATGACTTGTACATTACGTGTTCATGATGTGTTTGATGAAATGCTTGTCATGGTTAGGATGAGTCAGGTCAAGTCCTTGTTTGAGTTTTGCATTAGAAGCCTTGTCTTCCTATTATTTATCCATTTGAAGAATTTTATCAAGTCCCTTGTAGAGGCCTGAGTCCTAGCCCTTAGAAAGTGGCTCAAAATTCAAGGTCACTACCATAGAATTGCCTCAAAAAGGTTAGAATTGCATGGATTCCTTTCTATTGGAGAAATTGGAGGGTTAGAGTCACATGGATGCCTTGTTATGGGAGTGACTAGAGCTTAGGTAGGTTAAGAAGCAAGTTAACTCAGGGGTTGGGCACTTGGAGTGGTTGGTTAGCCCTTGGGGATTTTGTAGCTTTTGAGGAACGTGAGCTTGGTCTTTTATTTGTCGATTCCCCTTCCTTAACTTTACTGGAGGAGTTGAATAATATCATTGTAACACTTCATCACATATTTACCCTGGTCGACCAGTTAGCTTGGGTAAGTGTGAGAGGAGGGTGTTACCGATTGCTACCATAGCATGATTCAACACCTGGAATGGATGGGCAGAATTTGTTCGTCATGCATGCTTGTAGGTTCTATATCTTCATGGTGTTGTTCATTATTACAGTTGCATTGGCATTTGGAAGTTGATGATGTTGTTGTTGGAATGTGGTCATCATGAGTGCATGTCTGTTATGCATTTGTTAGGCACATCAATATCTATATGTTGTTATGCATGTATTGTTATGGTTATGGTTGACATGCATGAGGTCATGGTATGTGGTTGATATTGTCATGGAAGGTAACTACATATTGATTAAGATGATGTTTATATACTGCTACAATTATGTTTATAACTCTATTATGCTAATGTGGGGTATCTTGCAGTTGAGATATACTCTCTTGAACTATAATGAGGTATGTTGGTTACGTTTACATTTCTGGTTTAGCTAACATGATATACTTATAGGAATAATATCAAAGATGACTAGAAAAATGGTGGATTATAGCTCATGATATTTTCCCTATAGATTAGATGAGAAACATGGTGATGAGTACTCCCCTCACATAACATACACCTTGAGAAGTGTGAAGATAGAGATAAGGATTTGCAAAGGAGATAATGATCAAATGATTTAGTCACAAGAGAGACTTGCGAGGGCATAGGAGAAACAAGTAGAGGTTAATTTTATTATCCTACATATTTTTTAGACTTACAGAGATAGGGACCAATTAGGATCATTCATGGACATGAGGATAAAACTAATGGAGCATATGGTAGCAGGTCTCAATGTGGGAACATGTCTGATGGAGATGACATAGCTAGAGATGAAATATTCTTGGATACACTTGATATATGAGGAAGTGGAAATGGGATTTACTCTATTTCTGGTTCAGATGGGTACCATGGTCATCATCGCTATCATCCTTATATGACGAGTGACCAGGGGCATTTTATAGATGAGTTCAGGAAATAAAAGATTCCTAAATTTGATGGAAAAATAAAGAAGTCACAAGATGAAAAAGTGTGGTTTCTTGGGATGAATACGTTCTTCAGATTACATGATTACTCACAAAACATGAAGGCCAAAATAACTATGTTCAAGCTTAAAGGTAAAGCAAACATTTGGTGGGAAGACGTGAACAATGTCAGAGGTATTCACGAAGAGGAGTTCACTTGCAGTGAGTTTGAGATATTTTTAGGAAGAAGTATCTATTTGAGATATACTATGATGACAGGGCAAAAGAATTATATGTGATGAAAATGGGATCCATGACCGATGAGGAGTACACTAGTAGATCCTTGGAGTTATTGAGGTATGTGCCTTACCTTAAGGAGGAGAACGAAAAATATTCAGATATTCATCAGTGGGTTACCAGTAGCATTAAAATACATAATTGAGTATGATGAGCCTACATCATTGGAGGAAGCCATCAAAAAGTTAAATAATTGTTTTGAGCGATCAAAGCACAAATCTGAAACTAAGCATGATTGGAAAGGTAATGATAAGAATAAGGGAAAATGGGATAAGAAGCAAACAATAACTCAGGACAAAGATAACAAAGATAATGTAACACCACCCAAGAAGTTCAATAAATCTAACAAAAGGTAGGGATTCCAGTTTGAGGATAAGAACAAGGGTGATGGAAAGAAGCATTTACAGTATTGGACTTACAGTAAAGATCATCTTAGGAGAGATTTCCCACAACATCAGGGTGGCATGTTGCAGATATACAGTGCTCAGGAGGCATAGATAGTGGGGGGTGTTGGACATAGTATTCCTCGAATTTATGCAGTGTTGGATAATAGGTAGGTAGATCACCAGGCATCTATTATCGTGATGAACAATAAGCTTTGTCACAGAGTTGTTTGTATTTTGATTGTCCCTGCATATAGTTATAGTTATGTTAATCATGACTTGGTGGATAATTATGGTTTAAATAAAGAACTGCATGCATAATCTTGGTTAATGCAGTTCGCTTCTAGTACTAACAAAAGAGTTCATCACCGGGTAAGAGCTTGTGATTGAGTTGAATGGTATGCCTTTGTCAGTGCATTTCAATGTGCTTCCATTTGGATCATACAATATGTTGTTGGGTGTGCACTGGTTGTATATTGATAGGACCAAGGTGGATTGTTATGAGAAGGATATTGAGTGCTTGGATGACAATTGAGAACAAAGGATCTTTCAGGGTTAGAATAAGGAAACATCAGTTAGAATGGTTACAACTATGTAGGTGAAGAATTCCAGAGCTATTCACAAAGAGGAGTTCACTTGCAGTGAGTTTGAGAGATTTTCAGGAAGAAGTATCTATTTGAGATATACTATGATGACAGGGAAAAGGAATTATATGTGATGAAAATGGGATCCATGACTGATGAGGAGTACACTAGTAGATCCTTGGAGTTATTGAGGTATGTACCTTACCTTAAGGAGGAGAAAGAAAATATTCAGATATTCATTAGTGGGTTACGAGTAGCATTAAAAGACATAATTGAGTTTGATGAGCCTACATCATTGGAGGAAGCCATCAAAAAGTTAATTAATTGTTCTGAGCGATCAAAGCACAAATCTAAAGCTAAGCATGATTGGAAAGGTAATGATAAGAATAAAGGAAAATGGGATGAGAAGCAAACAATAACTCAGGACAAAGATAACAAAGAGAATGTAACACGACCTAAGAAGTTCAATGAATCTAACAGAAGGTATGGATTCTAGTTTGAGGAGAAGAACAAGGGTGATGGAAAGAAGCCTTTACAGTATTGGACTTACGGTAAAGATCATCGTAGGAGAGATTTCCCACAACATCAGGGTGTCATGTTGCAGATCTACAGTGCTCAGGAGGCATAGATAGTGGGGGGTGTTGGACATAATATTCCTCGAATTTATGCACTGTTGGATAATAGGTAGGTAGATCACCAGGCATCTATTATTGGGATGAACAGTAAGCTTTGTCACACAGTTGTTTGTATTTTGATTATCCATGCATATAGTTATAGTTATGTTAATCATGACTTGGTGGATAATTATGGTTTAAATAAAGAACTTCATGCAGAATCTTGGTTAATGTAGTTTGCTATTGGTACTAACAAAAGAGTTCATCACTGGGTAAGAGCTTGTGATTGAGTTGAATGGTATGCCTTTGTCAGTGCATTTTAATGTGCCTCCATTTGGATCATACAATATGTTGTTGGGTTTGCATTGGTTGTATATTCATAGGACAAGGTGGATTGTAATGAGAAGGATATTGAGTACTTGGATGACAATTGAGAACAAAGGATCTTTCAGGGTTAGAATAAGGAAACATCAGTCAGAATGGTTACAACTATGTAGGTGAAGTGCAGCCTTAGGAAAGGGTGTGTGTTATTTATATTACATATTTCCAATGATAAAAGTAAGTATGTTGAGGATGCGAAAGTTTTGAAGATGTATTTTTGAACCCCAAAACTTCCTTTTCTTTTACCACTTTCCTACTTCCATCCTCCTTCTTTCTTACTCTAATAACTTTAAATTGGGCATCAGTTTACAATATCTATGGCATAGCAGTTTCTAATCATATTCTATTTTGTAAGTGTCATTATTCTTTATTATTTATCTTAGTATTTTCATAAGCTACTAAATTGCACTAATTCTGTAGCTAATGCCTCATTTTGTAGCCAAATTGAAGGTTTTACAGGTTTTGAACTTCTAGCCGAGGAACGAGACATATGACCGAGCGGAAAGTAGTTGGAACAATGATTTGTACCCCTCTTCATAACGTACGTTGGTAAGGAAACCACCATAGCGACTTAGTCAAAGTGAAATTCAACCACCGAGGAAGATGAAACAGGTGAGTGAGGAATTAGTGAATGTAGCTCTTCAACCTCGTGATTTTCTTCGTTGATAGAAAATCATGAGAAAATCATGTTATGTTATACTCTTCATGTTAATTTTAGTCACTGTTGTGTAGGCTAGGATTGTAATACTCTGAAACAATTATTTGTAAGAGATTATAAATATGCCTCTCAGCATGATAGTCATAGACTTGGATATTGTTTTAAAAACTTTGTTTTTGCAATTAAAAACTTTGTTTCATTTCATAATTTTCTTTGTGATTTATACATGCATATATAATCTTGTGAAGGAATCATGTTGTCACCTAATTCTTGTAGGAAGCCCCCCTAGAGTTGTAAGGTGTTATTGTTTTCAGCCTAACATTTATATTCCACATTAGATATTGTGTTTAATTCATTTATTTCACTAATATTTTGATTGTTAACAAATACCTTTAATAGTGATCACAAAGTATATTTTGTTGTACGACGAATGAGTGAATACGAGATCTATTATGCACATGAAAGTAGCATAACATGGTGTGGATTGATATAGATTTGCAGTATCGTTTTGAGTTATAGTTGTGTGAATAATATTTCAATTTAGATATGAGTTAGTTTCTTTTCTTGTAAGAGTAATTTAGATCTGGTTTAGCTTCAAGAAAGTGTGTGTGTGTGTGTGTGATTTAATTTCAAGCAAGTGTGATATTTTCTTTCGGGCAAGTATTTGTGTGATTTCATTTCAAACAAGAGTGAAGCAAGTGTGATGTTTATTTCAAGAAGAGTGTCATATTTATTTTGAGAAAACGAAATAGTTTTGATTTCATATTTACTTTCATAGTTGCTAAAGAAAACATGTGCATTTCAGTATCTCAATTTAATTTAGGAATTATTTAAGTAGTAAGGACTCCTAGCAGATACATTGCACATGCATTTCATCAGTTTACTGGCCTTGGTTGATAACCCATGTAAGTAATTTAACACCAATTAAATTACCAAATAGGTATCTAGTTCTACAACAATTTTAGGATGTATTTCGAGTAGACATATCAAATTTACTGCCTCATAGGGAAGTGAATTTTATATTGAATTAGTACCAATGGCAACGGCAACATAAAGGGAACCATACAAGATGAGGATATCAAATTTAGTGGAATTGAACTTGCAATTGAAGGAAATGCTTGACAAGGGATACATTAGGCCAAGTGTATCGCCTTGGGGTGCACTAGTGTTGTTTGTGAAGAAGAAGCACGGTACTCTTAGATTATGCATTGATGACAAGTAGTTGAATAAGGTGACCACTAAGAACAAGTATTTGTTGTCGAGGATTCATGACTTGTTTGACTAGTTGAAGGGAGCAGACGTGTTCTTAAAGGTTGATCTAAGATTAGGATACAATTAGGTGCGTATTAAGGAAGAGGACATATACAAGTCTATTTTCTAGACCACGTATGGGCATTATGAGTTTGATGTACTTATTTTTGGTCGAACGAATGCTCTATATAATTTTATTTTCTTGACAAATAGTGTATTTTGTCCTTACTTGGACAAGATTGTGATAGTATTCATTCATGACATCTTGATATATTCTAAGAATGAAAAATAACATGCTAAAACTTTAGCCACAATGTTGAGATTGTTGAGAGAGCATCAATTGTATTCCAAACTTAGAAAACGTAGTTTATTTCAAACAAAGGTACATTACTTGGGACATTTGGTTTCCAAGGAAGGCATAACAGTGGACCCAAAAAAGATAAAAGCTATTATGGAATGGGTAGCTCTTAGGAATGGGGATGAGGTAAGGTCATTTATGGGGTAAGTAGGTTATTACAGGAGGTTCATCAAGAACTTCTCACATATTTCCTATCCTATTACATCACTGCAAAGGATAGGTACGAAATTTGATTTCCATTTGATCAAATATTTGCTAATAACCTTCATTAATCCCCTAATTAGAAGGTACTAACTGAAAAATATTGGTATGCCTATAGGTTTTTAGACCTTGACTAGGTCTCACAACACTACTCAAGTCAAGAATTTTGAT
Source organism: Pinus taeda (assembly GCA_000404065.3). Lineage (NCBI taxonomy): Eukaryota > Viridiplantae > Streptophyta > Pinopsida > Pinales > Pinaceae > Pinus > Pinus taeda. The sequence goes on from APFE030746491.1 coordinate 106,879, forward strand.
TTCTCTTCTTAGAATGGATATCTTAGGATATTCCTAATTAGAATGTTGAGGATATGGTTCACTTGTCTTGCCTCTCCCTTCCCTTAGATTAGAAGATTTCCCCTCGTGCTTGCTGAAAGGAACGAAATGCCTATCAGGTTTATCATGGAATATCTACTCAGATCCTAAAGTTTTATCATGAATCGCGACGTTAGCTATAGTAGATGACTCTACTACTCGACGGGAAATAATAGTAGAGCCCTTCTCGGAAAATATTTGGGGACCTACCGATACTTGAGACTCTACCTTCTAAATGATTTTGTCTATAAAGGTCATTCTTCCAAGGCCATCTTGACCTTGGATTTTTGTATTTTTCAGGTTGGATTTATGATATATCTTTACATAATTCCTAGTCCTAGGTTTCTTTCTAGTCATACACAGTAAACAACCTAAATATATAAGTTGAAGGCAAGCACCACCAAAAAGCTTTTTCTTTTACTAGTGTGTGTGCATAAGTTCTTATTATCCATCTTTAATTAGCAACCCCTAGGTATACGACTAGGGCTCTCTTTGACAGCCTCTCTGACAATGAAGAAAAATGTTGAGCTAATAAATTATTCCCAAAGAGCCAACTAAGCAATGCACATTAAATTTTCAACCCGAGGTCTCGCCTTTTTGTTTTAAGGTCATCTGCACAATTTATGCTAGAGAAATGATGCTATGACTAATTACTACTATCCTAATGGAAATAAAAACTTCAATGGGGAAGGAACCAATTGATAATGCAATTTCTAACTAAATCAAACCATTCAAAATGTCAAATCCTAAATACTTTATGCAAGAAACAACAGATAAAAGCTATCAAGCATCAGACTATTACATATGGAACACTAGATAGAAAATGAAAGAACAACACTACAAAATTATATTATCCAAAAGAAGTTGAGTCACAAAATATAGTGATCCTATGATAATCTACAAGAAACAACAATAAGGAGTGCAAATCCCAACGAATTAGCTAAAATAGATCCACTCTATAACAACCACTTTAAACTCTATTTAAAACAGAACATGCAATTTAATGAGTGAGAAATGATAAATTGAAAGAAATTAAGCAAATAGATGACTAGAGAAAAACAACCCAACACAAATTTAATAATATAGGTAAAGACAATGTTGCTTCCAGGATTAGGTCCAAATCACCGAAATTGAACTACCTTGTAAAAGGAATCAACACAACAAATTAGCTTTGGATAATAAGCACTCTCATTAAATTACAAAGGATTAAGTACAATCAACTTTTTCTTGAATTCACAACTTATGTAAAAAATATCATAGTTGAACATCCTCTCTCGAGGCTCAATTCTTAGTCTTTATACTATCTTAGTAGAAGATAATAATAGTAAATCTATTTATGATAAAGAGAAATCCTCGGATTTTGAATATTCTGAAGATGCTCATTTTAAGTTACAAGAAGTATTAATATGTTTGGATGACTAATTTGGAAGCATGTACTTAACTGGTTTACTCCAAATAAGGATCAATAGCATCAAGCTATCCAATCTTCTATGATCAATCCAAGGAACAACATAAGGTGTTAGTGCATCGATAAATTCTTGTCCAAAATAAGGAACCAACCGTGAGTGAATAATGATTTTGTGATCAATTTGGTTCATAAAGGAAATAAATTAATAAGAATACATTAGATTCTTCTAGAATCCATATTATATGAATTATCATGTCCTAAATGCAAGAAAGGCCTAGGAAAATAATATAAAAACTAAGAAATAAGGTAAGAAAATTATAAAAAATACGACACTGAATAGGTGTGAGTCTCTTTAATCAAATGTAGTTGCTCACCATTAAAAGAAAAAATCTCATCCAGGATATAGAGTATCCCATTCTAGAGATGATAGTCAATTACGATGTTTATAGACATCATATTGATGACTTTGAACTTGCATTTATCAGAATCCCTCCTTGAAGAACTGATTATCTATATATGGCTCTTTGTATGCGTCATTGGTGAAAAGCTCTATTTGCATCAGAGTTCCAAAAGATGTAATTTGTTATGTTGGTGGAATTGAAAGCATGTTAGCTGACCTCATTTTTCTTTCCTTTGTAAACTTGCTTGCAAACTGAAATTGTTCTAAGAACCCCATCCACTTGTAATGTATGGTCTATTGTCAATTACTTTGGGCTTGCATGCATTACAGTGGCTAGTGATCTATGTCTATGATGATATGTTTTCCTATTAGATAATGTTTCCACTTTTTGATAGCTTGTACCAAGGCAAAGAGATCCTTGTAATAGGTAGGGTAGTTCCGAATTTCCCCATGAAATACATAAGAATGATAGCATACAAGCCTTTCTCCATGCATTAAGACAAGTCTCATGGCATACCCACTTATAGCAATCTTGGGTTGTTGCATGTTTAGTGATGTAATAACTAGTGATTGGATGCCTTTATATTTTATCTCTTCATAGGCCTTGTATTAAACCTTCCACCATTGGAAATAATTATGATTCACTATTATAGGATGAAATTGTTTGGATACTACTAAAAATTAAGCTATTAATTTCCTTCAACATTGTGCTACTGAAAGAAAGCTCCTAACATACGAAACACTCATACGCATCAACCACTTCATGATGGAATCCATCTGTCCATGGCTCGTATTAAGTTAACCCCCACCATTCACATAACCTAAATTAACTAATGATTCTTGTGTAAACTAACAATTCTTGAGATTTTCTATAAGTTTGTGTGTCTACAATGTCCTAGAACCTGCACCAAAGGCAACATGTGCTCCTCTTACCTAGCGCTTTAAACTAGTATAAAATCCTATTAAACAATAATGAACGAATCTAAATAAGGGAATAATATATCATTCATTAATAGCATGAACATAGTTCGTGTGTTTCTTAGACAAAATGGTATGGTTAATGCTAAGCCATATGTAAGTCCCAAGTAACCCTAAAACCCATTATCAAGCCCAAGATAAAGAGTGATTACGCGTAACATACCCCTCTCTATCCCATAACCCATGATAAGGAAAGAAAGAGGTGTTACTATCATTCATCCGACCACCAAATCCCTGCAATAGAAATGGGGTCATAAACTTTCATCCTTCTTTTGAAAAATATTTGAAACATATAATAAACATCACAATTGTATTCGTCTTTTCAAGAGATTTATGAGAATATAACATTTTAGCTCAAGCCAACTTTAGGATTCAAAGAATTGGTTTTTCAAAGGTTCAACCAATGACCTCTTGCCATATCACTATGTTCTACCATGTGGCACCAACATGGTCCGCACTTGGTCCCACGTGGCACTCTACATCATGTCTTATCATTACATTTTGTGGTTCAAAGTTAGCACATCACCACATGTGGCATAAACCTTTTCACCCATATGTTGTCCCTTCTCAACCCTCACTAAGGCTTAGAAAATATAGATGAATGTATGTTATAATCCGTAGGTTAAAATATAGTGCCTCGCACAATTATTGATCAACATTGCACATCAGGCGGGGAAACCAACAATCAAGCTGAAATGAGGACCCCCCCTCCCCCTCATGATGTTAAAAGGGTGGGGTTTCCTCAATCATGGTTCCATCCCTTGTTTATGTTCCCCAAAATCAATGGATGATGTTAGCTTAAACTAGATCAATAGCATTAGGGTTGGAAACCCCCTTGAGCTATAGAGAAAATGGGGACAGGTCCCTCGTCAGAGCCTTACCCTCCCGAAACCGCGCCAAATATGGGAATATGTCATTTCGTCACCTCTTGGGAATATCTCTATTCCCTGGAACATAAGTTCCCTATGGTTTTCATGCAATGTTTACTTTTCGAATCACCAGGTTGATGTCATCCTGGGGTGGCTTCAACCTAACATCACCCATCAAATTCTCTCAGGATAGTACATTTGTCTTCGACAAATGTTTAGAAATTGTTTGTTTACTAGGATGTAAATTCCTAAGGCCTTCATCATTGTGCTACCTTTCAAGACCATCGAGCTTTCATTAGCACCAAGGTGACATCATGCCTACTTCACTCGTTGGCCTCTTCTAGGAGGACCACATGTCATCAATTTTTGATGCATTTGGCCCAACCAAAAAGGCCAATTCTAGGTGCCATGTCTCATGCCAACATGGTGCCACATCACTCTTACTCCATATCATCTTTTAGCAGCGTTACGACCCCTTGCAAAACATCACTTCCTTGTTATAATATATTGATGAATTTTATGGTTTTCTTAATTCTAGGGTCCCTTCCATCCAATTGTTATGAATGTTTGATACTCCAATGGTCTTAATTTAAACACGAACCCCCCTACTGACATGGAAAATAGGGAGGGGTCTATTATCACAGTTCCAACTCAAGATTTTGAGGCCCCCATCCAAAGGCTCTAGTGCATTAAAAACATTATATGGTTCTGTTTAAACAACAAGAACCCACCCCCCTGCCACCCTCCCTTCCCCTTTTTGACTAGTAGAGGGACTCTACAATTAAATTTCTACCCTCGACTCTCACATATTTTTCATAGTTGATTTCAATTTTTTTTAATTTCTATATTAACTCTCCATTTTGTGTCATGAACACCCCAAGATTTAATTTCCTTAGAGATTTTTTCCTAGCAACATATGGAATCACTTTGAAAACACCAAGGAATCAGGATTAAGTGTGATAGTGATGAACCCCAATCATATGGCCCCTCTTCATTAGTGTCACAACCAACAAACCATTTAAGACCAACCAAACGTTTTTGTTTGACACTTAGTCGCTTCATTGCCTCCTGAACTTATATATAATATATATATAATATATATATAATATATATATTATATATATATATATTATATATATATATATATATATATATAATATATATATAAATATATATAATATATATATATATATATAGTATATGTATATGTATGTATATATATATATAATATGTATAATGTATGTATATATATATCAATATATGTACATATATGTATAATATATATATACTACATTACTATACATATATATATAATATATATATATAATATATATATATATATATATATATATATATATATATATATATATATGTATATATTATGTATACATATATATACATACATATATACCTTTGAGTTTCCCTCTCCTATCACTAAAATCAATGCTATTTCATCATCTAGGGAGTTTTCTCGAGATGGGTTCTTTCGAACTCGTTATTTTTCGGACCCCTGGACCTTGCCTTCACTTATGACCACATTAGTTGAAGGACAAGAGAATGGAATGGCATTTCCTATATCTGCAGCTGAGCTTAGATATCAGTCTATTGTGAACTCTGCAGATGACCATTCTACTCCTTTTTCTGAAGAGAAGACAGATGGCGATGTGGCCCTTGCTTGGAGCCTTGATTCTACCTCTGCTTTGGACTGCTTGGATTCAGTTTTAACATCTGAAGAAGCAATTCTTGAAGAAATGATGGGTATAGATCGACCTTGGGAAGATTTACACCATCATTCATACTTTCTTCCTCCATTGCAAGAGGTAGAGTCTAGATTCTCCGAGCTCTGTTCTAGTTATGTTTATACGGTGTCAAACCCTTTGGCTCCAGCACACGTTCGTGTCGAAGGTAATATGTCAGTGATTTCAAAAACAATACCTATAAACATCTCTAGGGACCCTAACACAATCGAGAATCTCTTCATCAGAATTGAGTGTTCCCCTAAAGAAATTCAAATTTACATCGACCTGTTTAAAGAATTTCGGGATGTATTTTCTTGGTCTTATGAGGAAATCCCTGGCATTGACCCATCTATAGTTCCTCATGAGATCAAGATGTACGAAAACGCCAAACTGTCTGTCAGAGGCTTCGGCCGGTCAACCCTAGGAAAGCAGCAGCTTTCAAAGAGGAAGTGGAGAAGCTGCTAAAGGCGGGCTTCATATACCCTGTTCCTCTTACTGATTGGGTTTCTAACCCAGTCCCTGTAGATAAAAAGCAAGGAACAATCCGAGTATGCATCGATTTTAGGGACCTAAACAAGGCTTTTCCTAAAGACAATCACCCCACGCCATTTATTGATCAGATTATCGACGAGTGTGCGGGTAATGAGATTTTTTCCTTCATGGATGGATTCTCTGGTTATAATCAAATTTCTATCCATCTTGAAGACCAACATAAGATGGCCTTCATATGTCCTTGGGGTACCTTTGCATATAGAAAGATGCCTTTTGGTCTTAAAAACATTGGAGCTACCTTTCAGTGGGCCATGTCTTATGCTTTCCACGACATCAAGCATGTCATCGAAGCGTATTTAGATGATCTTGCTGCTCGTTCTCGAAAGAGAGCTAATCACCCTAGCCACCTTTGAATGGTTTTCGAACGATGTCATTTTTATAAAATCCAATTGCATCCCAACAAGTGCATTTTCGTGGTTACATCTGGTCGGTTGTTAGGGTTCATTGTGTCAAATGAGGGGATTCGTGTTGATCCCTTTAAGGTTGAGGCAATAGTGTGGTTTCCTCCCCCGTCCTCAATTCGTCAACTTCAGAGTCTTAAAGGGAAGGCTAATTTCTTACGGCGGTTTATAGCAAACTATGCCGAGATCACTAAAGGGTTCATGCGGTTGTTACGGAAAGGAGTTCCATTTGTATGGGACGACTTTGCGCAATGATCGTTTGATGCTTTGAAAAAAGCATTAGCCTCTACCTCGCTTTTGAGTCCACCGGATTATGGCAGAGACTTCCTTTTATATCTCGTGGCAGCAGAGTCAACCATTGGTATGGTTCTGGTTCAGGAGGACGATGCTCTCACCGAGCACGTGATTTATTATCTGAGCCAAGGCTTAATTGGGCCTGAACTTCGCTATTCTCCAGTAGAGAAATTGGCCTTGGCAACTGTTCATGCTGTCCAACGGCTTCATCATTACATATTGCTACGCAAAACCTTTGTATTGGCGGCTGTCAATCCATTTCAATTTGTCCTCAGTAGGCGAGTGATTGGGGGCAAATATAATAGATGGATAGTCATCTTGATAGAATTCGATCTCAAATTCTTGTCAGCCAAGTCCAAGAAATCCATAGTTTTCGTTGAGCTAATTTCTGAGCTGCCTTGTGGAGAGGATACGGTTTATGAGGAAAGTTTTCCCGACGAAAATTTATTCCTCATCTTTTCACTCGACTCTATCAGGGCTTGCTACAGCCCAGCGCATCTTACGTGCCGGCTATTTTTGGCCTTCACTTTTTAAAGACTGTGTGGAAGCGGTCAAACGTTGCCACCCTTGTCAGATCTTTACTCAAAAGATGCATGCTCATCCAGCTCCTCTTTTTCCCGTTGTCACATTCGGTCCTTTTACGAAGTGGGGTATTGATTTTACAAATTGTAATCTGCCTTCAGCAGTGAATCACAAGTACATTATTGTGGCGGTAGACTACTTTACGAAGTGGACTGAAGCCATGCCCACTTATAAAAATGATAGTGACACGACAGCTTTGTTTCTCTTCAATCAGGTTATCTCAAGATTCGGTGTCCCGAGAGAGATTGTCACTAATCATGGCAGTCACTTCCAGAATCAACTCATGTCTGAATTGGCCCTTAAATTAGGTTTCCGTCAAGATCATTCGTCTCCTTATTATCCTCAGGCCAATGGACAGGTCGAGGCAGTCAATAAAACTCTTAATATGATACTCCAAGGGACAATCGACAAAAATCGGTCCAATTGGCACGTTATGTTGTATTCGGCTCTTTGGGCATACTGGACCTCCGTAAAGACTGCTACTGGTTTTATGCCTTTTCAGTTAGTTTACGGGATGGAATCTATCTTTCTGATCGAATGTGAAATTCTGTCTCTCAAGTTAGCTATAGAGCTCCTTCCAGAGACTTCGAGTCTCGAAGAGCGCCTCCTTCACTTGGAACATCTCGATGAGGAGCGTTGAGATGCTGCCAAGATGAATGAGGCCCATAAGAAAAGGGTAAAAACGCAGTATGATAAATCTGTCCGTCCTCGGGTCTTTTCTGAAGGCGACCTTGTCTTGGTCTATGACCAAGATAAAGACGCCTTGGGGGCAAGCAAGTTTAAGCCTATGTGGTACAGTCCTTTCATTATTAAACGAGTTTTAGAAAAATGATCGTATGAGTTAATCGATTTTGAGGGAGACAAGCTGGCGGAGCCCCGAAACGGGCTCTACCTAAAGAAGTAATTTGCTTAAGTAGAAGTTAGGCAATGGCTTCTTTATAATTTATGTATATTTGTACATATATTATCGAGAGTTTTGTGATGTCAACACTTTTTGGTCTGCTGTTGCAGGTGTTGATGGATGACTTGGTCTATTTTGGGTTCGCCAATGGTGCAGTCGGCACACTCGGAATTTCGCTTCCGCAGCTTGGGTACTTTATTATCCAACTGGTCAATTGATGGTATCAAGAGGCATATGCATTGGTCCTGCTTCGAATAATATGGCTGAGTATACTGCCGTTATTAATCTACTATTCGAGGCAATCTCTTATGGGATCGACTCGTTAGTGGTGTATCTCGATTCTCAATTGATAGTGTCTCAATTAAATAAAATTTATCGAGTAAGGGATCCATGTTTATATCACCAATATTTAAGAGTGAGGTTGTTGCAAAGATCATTTGTTTATATTAATTATTTTCACATTCCAAGATCTCATAATTGGTTAGCCGATTCTATTGCTCATCAAGCATTAGACTGGCACATCAATCATTCATCATAAAATCAAAGCATCAAAAATTCAAACTGTATATATATATCATCATAAAAGTATCTCGAGTGTACATATGTCATCCAAAAAATATACAAAATTGGGACTCAAATTCCCATAACCATATCCGGCATATCTAATGCCCTGGCTCAGGATGAGTGGCCAAGTAGTTAGCTATCGCGTTGGCTACACGCCGAAAAGTGCGAACCCAGTCACATGGCATGCCAACCACATGACGCTGCATATCCTCCGGAAGGTCCTCTATAGCAGCCATCGGTACTCGACAGCTCAGTCTAGTCAGGTGTCGCTGGACGTTGTGTAGAGTCTGTTCCGTCTCAGCAGCCGCCTCTTCGGCTCCTCGGCCGCGTCGTCTGTGCCATGGGAGTCCATCTGGTCGTACTAGCCCAATGTCTGGATCATGATCATCATATTAGTCATTTGAATCTCATCGAAAATATTTTTCAAAATACATCATTATATTTGAAAAATCCAAAAAAATCATAAAATAAAAAAATCTTACCGATCTCGCCCCATGCTGCATCTGGCGGTAAAGCTAGGTCAGGATCTCCTCGGAAGTCCAGCCCGACATAAGGGTAGTCATCTACGGCGATGATCTTTTGATCCCACCGGGTGAAGAAATCATCGTCAAATGTAGTCCTAGGAAGCTCCCCACCCCCAAGACATTTCATCAGATCAGCCCACCGGCCCATGCGTGGATCGCGTGGGGTGCTAATGGAAATTGCTACCCTGGGGCGGAGTGCGGGAATCCTCTCGAAGAAAAAGGTGCACAAGATAGTCCCATAGCCGAAGTTTTTGGTCTATCCCCTCCTAATGGAAGTGAGCTGGCTCTTCATGCTGGCCAGAAGAGGAGTGCACCAGTCAAACACTGTAGTGAGACAATCCACTGCCACGCTCATGTTGAGCCGTGATGCCTGATGCAGTGGGGATGATCCATTCAGTCGAGCTATAGTGAACAGGATGATCCTTAGTGATAAACTCTCCACGTGTGCAATGGAGATCTGGCTCCCAACTTTCTTGGGATGTCCTGGGTAGTATATCTGTACATAGTCCTCTATAGTGAGGCTACTCCGTGTCCTGCCCCGGGACTGTACTACCTCTCCCCTTCGGGAAAGGCCCATGATAAGGTATATGTCCTCCACTTCCACTCTGAGTGGCATCTGATCAATCATGAAGGCTTCCTCATCGACGTTCCAATAGTCAATGAGCATTTCAAGCAGTCGCACATTGGCTTTCATGTTCGGCAGTTTGAAAAATTTGAGCAAGTCGCATCCTTGTAAAGCATCCAAGGCTTGAGGATCATTCATAAGCTCATTATCAACCACTGCATGTTCCCTTTCACGCCATGTGATCGACATCCTGAGAAGAAATTGAAGTTTCAACCGTTAACTTTCATTTAAATTAACTCACGGCGTATATGCGGGTTACTGTATACACAGTCGCATATAGGGACCGCGTGTACGCGGGTTTCATATTACCAACCCACGTATACGCTGTGGAGAAATTTTGATCAATAGTTCAACGGTGAAACATCAATGGAAAATATTAAAATTAATCACAATGAATTGCAAGCTAAGTGTAAGGGTTACCTAGAAGATTTTGAGGAATTTGAATGGTCGAAATTGACGCACGAAGAATTTGCTCCTTTTGCTCCAAATATTTGCTCTCCAACTCAAACAGTAACAATGGTGAGTCCAAAATCCTTTTTATAGGTTTTGAAAATGCAAAATTTTTTCAAAATTTCATTTTGTTTGGTTTCATGTAACTTTTAACTTGGGAGTTTGGAGTGTCGAGATTGGTTTGCTTTTCAGGACATTTTGGACATTGTTCGACTTTTTCGAGACGGTTCCATGACTGCTGACCCGTCATGGTAGGTATCATTTTCTCACTGGCATATAGGTTAGGGACATCACTTTTCCGTTGCATTATGCATACTAGCCTCCATCAGTCGATACATCTGCCATAGGGTCGATCCCATCATGTTATGGTTCGTAAGCCATCTTGACTCGCCAATTTTTTAAATCATGACACGATGGTAGAGCCATCCTTTACATGGGCATCGTTATTAGCACCTCACTGACATTTGTTGCCCATGCTGCTTCAATTTGAGTAGGCTCAGGAGTCCTCTGTAGTCCCGCCATGACTTATGCGTTGAAGACTCATTCCTCTTAGCTTCTTCACTTTGTTCTGGCCTTATACCCTAGAGGCTCCTTTGTGTTGAGTTGTACTGCTGTATTGCATATTGACCATTTGCACCTTTTGGCCTAGAGCCGGATTCACTTGGACTCGTGTTTAAGCCAACTTTTGACCATGACGACTGCAAAAATCAACCTTGCATACCTTTGACTTCTGCAACTTGACACACCTTCACCCATGGAAAGAACATACCTTTGAGTGTCACTGACCAGTTTTCGCCTCCCTGCATTGAGCATAGGAATGTTCCCCTCCCAGGAACTAGATCATTTGTTTCATCAACACTCGTTCTTTCCACTATACCATAGCATTCTTTCATTATTTTTCGAGCTTAACAGAAAAAGACAAAAAAATTAAATATTCCAAAAAGAGCGGTAACGGGACAATATTTCCATCTATTATTGGCAGCTAGAGTTAGTCGTGTCGCCCTTGAACAAAGCACTCAAAACAAAGTCTCCTCCGCTTGGGTGGGATTTAGTTTGACTTAGGTACGCCTCAACCTTTGTTATTGAGTCAGTTCTCCCCCGATTGGTTATCTCTTATAATCATATGCAGGGTTCGTTCGTGCCTCCTGCATGATGAACTTATATAGATTCATCATATGCTGCCATAGTCACATTGAGTCGTGCTTTTGTTCAAGGGAAGTTAGCCTGAGTCGGCCTCTCTACGGTGTCTCTTGACTCATTTTTTAGTCGGCCATCCCGGTTGTCAGTGTCATGTCTATCATCACATCAGTTATATTGGTCCTTTACTCGTGCCAGTTTGAGAAGGTCCCCATTGACTTCTTGCTGGCGGGTCTTGTCCTTATTGATGACGACATCTTGCTCTGAGGGCAGGCCTAGAGTTGCACCCTGGCCCTATTTTCACAATTATAGGTCACCTTATGCTCAGCATCGATCAGTATCATGGGTCTTTGACTGAGTGGTTTCCCTTGTGTTCGACGTCAGCTTACATTATCACACATTGGGATTCATGCAGTTCCTTGGTTTCCATTTGACCCTATTGGTGGATACCGCGCCTCTGTGTCAACTTTCATTATTGGTTGGTTCAGAGGGTTTCTGTTGTGCGCTAGCTACATCTTGTGTACGCCGGAAATGTACTTCGGTTCGGTTACTACATCTTTTTTTCGTCCGATTCATTCCAGATTATTGGCCTATGGGTTACGCTCGCGCTAGATTCATGAAGGATGCCTTAATGCCTTCCTTCTAGCGGATCTTTCCCTATCGACTCCGACTCATTGCTCTGGGGCAAAGATCTAGAGTCCATTTGGCAGTACCTTGGGGTTTGCAGTCATTAGTGGCAAGATCCTTCGCTATTGACAGTGGGAAACCATCATTGTCTCCTGATCGATAGATTCTTATAGGTGTTCGACTTCAGCTCATTTATTCACACTTGTTAGTTTGTACTGGGTACCTTGGCGGTCATTATCATTATCGGCGAGTAGTCTCGCGTTTGTTAACGGTATACATCAATGACCGATAATAAAACTATTTCTCACATGGTCGACTTCAGATCATTCATTCCCATGGTGTAGAAATGTACCACGGCAGTCGGTGAAGACCTCAGGTTGTATCGACATTCATTGGTTCACTTGACAGTTGCTCCTGTTGCTATTAGTTGATACCACTCCACCTTATATGTTGCAGTCATTCATGGCGACATTCTATATGCTGACACCTGAGTTTGCAGTGTAGTACCATCCTTTTCCATCATGTTCAGTTGGTACCTTTTGGGATCAATCTTTGATATCAGTGATCCGTTGTATCTTTCAGCATCATTGACAGTTTTATTGTGATATTCAGACATGTACTTGTTCGATCATGATCAGATGATCCATTATGTATTTTCCAGTCATTTATACTTGTATACTTAGTGGATCCGCTTGTACTTGATATCCGGACATGCTTTTCTTTCTCTGAGCATGGGTATGCCCGCCTCAGACGATTTTTCTTTCTGATTTTCTTTTGTGGCTTAGCAGGCTAAATTCTGGTGAAGTACTCCTCGGCTTTTGGCAGATTTCCTTTCCATGTACTTGCTTAATATATTTCGGCCATCATGTACCCATTCTAACCTCATATATTAGGAGGCATCTGTTATAGCTCCAAATCTCACTATTATGGTTTGTGATGCTGCACTCATGGCCTAGCGCAACCACTCCTTCCATACCTGGTCCAAAATCTAAAAAACATGGTTTTATTCCCTGTACGTGACATTGCCCTGAGTTAAACGCGTGTATACGCGGGTTCATATATACCCAACCCGCGTATATGTATTAAAACACTTAAAAAAATATAAAACTCCTTATTTTCGGGCGGAGATCACGGGTTTTACATGCTGATCACCTGTTAGTGCCCGTGGCCTCAACTATTCCCAACCAATTCCTAACTAAAAAACTACTTTGGAATTGGTATAAAAAGAAATCAAAGGGAAGGCCTAAGGGAGGAGAGAAGAGAGAGAAAGGTTATTATAATGAGATTTTCCCCTTGATCAGGTCTGAAGACCCTTGTTCCTTTTGCACTTCCCCCATTTGTACAGGAAACCCTTGTTACCTTGTGATTTGATGTTCATCCCTTAGTTATGGCATCATGGAGTGAGTCTTGGAAGGAGATATGCTAGAGGCTTGAGGCGGGACGGATCCAGAAGGAGGCTGAGCTTGGAGCCTACAAAGGTTGCTCAGGTGATATTACTCTTTTTGTACTTTCTATTTGTCTATAATAAAGAAACACGTCTTGATTCTTGATATACTTCTTCTTTATGTTTATGATGTTGATATTTGAATTTCATGTATGAATGGATGTCTAAAAGTTCATAACTAACTTCCTTCTTGTATAACATAAAGATGATTTTTGTATAAATCTTTGTCCATATATTGCTACATTCTTTGGAATTGTTGGTTTTGCAGGGCAAAGGAGCGAAAGGGACGTGAAGAAGGGTTTGGACCCTTGAGGAACTACCCGAACGTAGGACTTGAGGTACGTCCTTCTTACTTTAGAATTAGCTCTTGCTAGCATAATGGCTATGTGTGTGCATGTTTCTTTGTTTAGACAACCTTCAGTCTGCTAGGGTTCCACCCAAAATCCCTAGGGGATAAAATCCCTCAACAGGCACGGGGCTTGGAGACATTATAAAATTTCTTAATATTTTCCTCTTCTAGTGTGGAGTAAGTTCCGCTTGGCTAGTTGAGATGTATCGTTGCAAAGTGCTTCTCACAAACACTCCTAGAATTCTACGAGTGGTATTCTATGAGACCCAACTAGAATCTTCCTATCTCTTTACCCTCGGTCCCTGCAACCTTTAGTTTCTTGATCTCGTACAGTTCAATCTGCAAAGGAAGGGTAGGCCAAGGTTCTTTCTTCTTCCTTTGCAAGACTCCTTATAGACCTGTAGAAATATGATAAGGTACCTCCTACACGACCAATTTATTCATAGCATACCTTCATAACAAATGTGAATACTTTTGGGCACTAAAAACTCTAAGGTAATTTCCATTCGATGTGGAAAATAAGTCACCAAGTTTTTCTACCACTTCCATCACCTCTTGGGACATGCAAGGTGGATCTTCCTCGAATATCATATTGTAAACCGATATGAGGAATTTATCATACAACTTCTCCATAAATCCTTGTAGATGAACTATGACTACACTTTGTAGTAAATGTAGATATAGGATTCCTTCAGTGACGAAATCCAATTCATGCCATGAAAAGGGTTTTGAGCACATATTGCATCCAACAAGTAGGAAGACATGTAAAACCTCACTTTCTTACCCTTAGGAGGTTTCTTGGAATTATTCACATCGATCTTTAACATTTGGGCCAACACATCTGAACAATTGAATTCTTTCTAATCATTCACAACATAATGCAACTAAAATGCCTAGCCTTCAGGAAAGGTCTCAAGCACTATTTTGACCATAGATCCAACAACATAGAAATATCGAGTACTAATATTATTTTATGAGATATTTGGTCTTATAAGTGTTTTTAGGTGTCTAGTGGAATTTGGATAGCTCTTTCAGCCAAACTTTGATAACATCTTTAGTGCTTAGGTAATTGGTGAGCACATAGAAATGAGAATCCACATAAACTTATGAAAAAGGTAAATAATACATCATCTAAAAATCATGTGCCATGAACAAGAAAAGCCTTTGTCTACTAGAACTATTGAGGATCGTGCCCTTTACATCAATGTGCAATAGGAGCCACTCCATAACATCTATGCAAGGGAAAATAAAAAACCTGCATTCAATTTTGTGCAATCCTGGCTTCTAGACATTGATATAAACATATTTGTCTTCAAGATATTATTTGTAGCTGGTTTCCATGAATACATCTTTTACTGTGTGGCATGTTGTGTCTGAATCTTTCTCAATGAATAGTTAAGTGTGTGTGAAAATTGGCAAGGCGATAGGGGTACTCTCAACTTCTTCACTGGTCTTGAATTTTGTGCTGTCTTTTGAAGTTGATATCTTTGGAGGCACAATGATAGCAACTGATAATAGAGAGAAAAGCTCAAAAAATTGCAGTACTTGTATCACAAGATGCACTCACAGTGAATATAAATCATATCAGGCAGATAAATCCATTCAGAAATATCAAAGAAGTAACTCAACAACTAGGGGTAAGGATTGCATAGTTTATGGGCTGGAGAAGGCAGACTGGGCAAATGAACTATGCATTACATAGTGTCAGCAGACGAGGAGTTAGTTAAAGGCTTGAGACTACATAATGCACAATCCCATATAGGTAGGCTGATGGAAGATATTGCATATTGCGTAGTCTCAATGGCCAACAATAAGGATTGACGCCTAGAACTAAAAATGCATGGTTTTGTAAGCCAATGAATACACACTACATAGTCCTAGAGGCCACGCATGAAGCTTGAGCTCAAAGAATGTGAATTGCATAGTTAGGAATGACAATTTGCAGGTAATATTTGTGTAGATCTTCATAGGAATGATAGAGAAAGAGATAAGATCTGATTACTAGGTCAGGAAGGAACATAGATCGGGCTAAGGAAAATATAGATTAGTGAAAAATAAATACTATGAAAAACATGCAAATGGAAGAATTGAACTGCACTAAGTGACCCAGTTGCGACAACTACTAGTGGGAAAAAGAAAGAAGTTCATGCATCACTTAGAAAATGTGAATGATAGAGTGAACTAATACTTGTACAAGAAAATACTAGTTAAAAGACCAGGTATAATGAAAATAAATAGGAAAATTAGCATTCGTAGAAGAAAAAGTGATAAAAGAAACAATAGTAATTGTTATCAACGTATTTTACACCCTGGATCAGTGACCCTTAGTCCCCATGGCTATTTGAATTTTTTCATATCTAGGACCTACATTTTCGCTAGTTTACCCCCAAATGTTTGGATAGAGGCTTATGGGAGCATCTACAGCCTCCCTGTCACTCACAACCCCTCTTTATGCGAACAACTGTGGCTTTTACACCTAGGCGCATGCATGGAGGCCTATGGGAGCATTTGGAGCCTCCTAGTCTCTCCCAGCCTTTGTTCATGGGAGTGTCCATGGTCTTTCTCACTTCATTCTATTTCAGCAATTGGGGAGTGACAAATTGAAATAATCTCCTACGGAGTAATGCATTCTATAGGTCATCCCAAGTTGTTTCCAAAAAAAAAAGTGAAAAAAGGCGCTGGACAATCCCATACTCAGAGTAACTAGGAGGCTCCATATACTCCCATAGGCTTCCATCCATGTGTCGAGGAGTGAAAGTCATTGTCCCTCCCATAAGGAGGGTTTGGAAGTGACTGGGAGGCTCTAGGTGATCCCATAGGCCTCTATCCAAGAGTTGAGGGGTAAAACTAGAGAAAATGTAGGTCCTAGGTATGGAAAAAGTCAAACAACCAGAGGGACTAAGGGTCATTGATCCATGGCTGTAAAATAGGATGATAATAGTAAAACGTGTAAACATTACTTAGAAAAATAATGAAAAATTATCAGAAGGCTCCTTGATCTTGCTAGGAATGCTAGAGCTCAAAGTTCGAATGTGGAAATAAGCTCTAGAGGTACCTATTATATAGATATAGTCAGGTTAGGGTTTATGATGTACATCCCTAAAATCAAGGAAAAAGCACCACTTGTCTTAAGATAAAAATTAGAAACTTAGTGGCACTCGTCATACATTAATTATGGAATCACTATTTTCTAGGGATGATAACTTAAGCTTTTCCCATAAACTACCTCTTCACATTGTCAGTCATGGTTGTGAAATCAAGAGATTTCACAATCCCTTTCCTTAGCACATTGCGCAATTTTTTACTAAAAGAGGAGGCTCAGCATAGTTTTCGAGCTCAGTGATTTCCTCTCTTCCAAGATTGCATATTTAGGATCCTGAAGGCCTAGCAAAGTTTCCAGACATAAGGGATTACATAGTTGCAAGAGGGAAGACTGGTAGGGAGAGTACGGTCAGGGAAAGAAAGGGCTTGTGCTAAAAATGGTTAGTTAAGGCCAAACCAAGTTATCAAAAGATTTGCATCCAACATAAGTCTCTGAGAATCAAATGAAATACTTGATCGTGAAACATGGATATTTCTCTATAGAAGGTAGGCTAAAAAATCAAGGCATGGGCAAAATTTTTGAGGGGGTTGTAGTGACGACAACAAGTCCATAATCAAGTTGACTTGGAAGACTTGGTATACATTATCTTGAAGAATCCAATCACATCCTAAATTGTGGTGTTGGAAAGAAGACAGGGAGAGCTACCTCAACACAAAATTCCAAACCTTAGGAGGCCAAAGTCACAAAGATACAATATTTAGACATATCTGCAATTTGAAATTCATGGTATTAAAATGTATGCATTTTTAAATTTGCATAAATTTTGTTTGGAAAAATAGTTTGAAGTGATTTAAAGGGCATGGTGAAGCATACAAATCATTAACAGGTTCCAGAATTCCTCCCAAAAGAGAAAATACTACACCCATTAATCCCTCAAAAGTATCTACTATGACACATGAAGAAGAGGAAGAAATTCATCATGATATATCAAAATTACGAGACTAAGTGAAATAATTTTCTGCTCACAAAGAGAAAGAAAAATGAACTGGAAGGTAATATGGATGGTATAAAGGAAAACATGGAAGCTTTAAAGTAAGTTTCAAAAAAATACATGGAAACTTTGAAGGAAGGCTTGAAAATGTTGCTAGAAAAAAGGCTCCATAGTTGTAACAAACCCACGTTAAAAGTTCATGTAATAAAGTTGATAAAGGTTAAATAAGACTAAGATCATGGGACATGTATTCCAAGATCAATTTTTTGAAAAACATCCTAGTGGGTGTTCATTTGGTTTAGTATGGATAAAGGAAATTAGAAAAGGAAATGCAAAAGGCTTTGGAAATGCAAGAGGCATTAATTGGCATTTTATTTATGAAAATAAAGGAAATTAAGATAAAAGGAATGTGAAGGGTCACAGGGTTCATGTGAGGAGGAAATTGAAGGAAAATAATAGGAATCGAAGAAAATAGATTCGTCAATAATGAAAATTCTTTTGAGGACCATTTCACATCCTTTTGGCAGTTTTGGGTTGCAGTTCTCTCTCTCTATTCCCTCTCTCTCTCTCTCTCTCTCTCTCACACACACACACACACACACACACACACACACACACACACACACATACTCGTGCACACTTAAAGAATTATTGGATCACTCTAGCATTGGATAAAGGAAGGAAAAGGAATGACAAGGAAGCAAAGGGAAGCAATGATCAAGCAAGGAAGAATTGGATCAAGCAGCTAAAATGAGGTTACTTGTAGGTATCGAGTTACATGTATGATTTTGTTGATACTTTTTGCATGCCTATGTGTATTTGGTTCTCTTGTTGTCATTGCCATGTGTTTTATTAGGTGTGATAGTGGTTTTACCCTTTTCTTGCCATTTTTGAATAGCCATGCTGTGATGGGGTTCTTTTACTTGGTTGAGCTGGATTTCTGGATGGTTTCGAAACTGAATGGGGTGGTCTTAGGAAAATTCATAAATGCCTAGGAATCCTTTGACTAGTAGTGGAGAGATACATGGTAATGCCTGAGGGTGGAGATGGGAAAGTTCCTCATGGTTTAGGTGTATAGATATGGAGGCATCCATGCTTGTTTAGGTTTCAGTGATCCTTTGACCAGAATATGGAGGGATTTCTGTAAAGCCCAGTAATCTATGCTTATTGTTTGGCCCTAGGAATTCGTTGACCAGTAAATGGTGGGATACATAATAAATCTTGGTTGTATAGATCAAGGTTTTGGGCCTAGGAATACCTTCACCGACAATGTCATGATACATGGTAAAGCCTGAGATTCCCTGGTTGGTTTTGTTGTGATTCCCACATTCATGTTTTGAACATGTAATTTGGGTGATTTCCTGAAGTAAATATTTGGTTCAGCCCAATCTATTGTTGGGTGGTACGTGGAAGTCTTAGACTTGGTTGGATTTTTCATATGTTAATAATAGTTCTATTTTCCTTGTATTTCATGAGTAATTGTACTTGCTCTTATGTGGCTTTGATAGTTGTTCTATCATTACTATTCTAGTTATATTCTAGTTATAAGCATGGTTTTATGATCGAATTTAGTTATGCCACTGATCTTGTGTTGATTAGTAAAGGAATTATTAATGAATGCATGGCCTAATATATGATAATGAAACTATTGTGAGATGGAACTAGACCTTCTTGATTAATATTAGATTAGTATGAGGCCCCTGTGTTCAAATGTGTATTTATGACCTGTACATTAGAGGCCTTGTGTAGTTATTATTTATCATCTATGAGAGTTTCATTAAGTTTTAGGCAGAGGTCTGGGTACTAGCCCTAAAAAGGTGGCTTAGATCTCACAGTCGTTGCCATAAAACTAGTTGGAAAATACTCCAATTGCTGGGAATAAAGCCTGTGGGAGATACTAGAGAGTTTTAGTCACATGGAGGCCTTGTCATGGGAGCAACTGGGGGTTTTGTTCAGTGAAAATCTAAGTTAACTAAAGGGTTGGGCACTTGGGATTGTTGGTCAGCTTTTAGAGGTCTTGTAGCTCTTGAGGAAGGTTAGTTTGGTTTTAGTTCGACGATTCCACTTCCTTAACTATACATAAGTAGTTGAATCATATCATAGTAACTATTTGTCACATATTTACCTGAGTGTACACGTAACCTTGGGTAAGTGTGGGAAGAGGGTGTTACAGATTGGTATTAGAGCATGGTTCAACCCTTGGAATCAATGGGCAGAATGTGATGTCCATGGGGGCTTCACTCAATGAACCTCTGACCTATCACGCATGTTTGTGGCATATTAAAAATTACCCTTAATTTGACTACATATTGGAAAATATCCCTAAAAATAACATTATGTAACCCCCTACCAATACGAACTCAATACACCTTCCCAATTTAAAAATCCCCTACCTCCACTAGATATTGTAGGTATCCATTTTTTCATTAACTTTGAGCTCCATTTTTATACTTTCCAATTTAAAAACCCTTACTCCCTATATATCCCCCAATATATTATGTCATTTTTTCCTCGCTATATATCCCCCAATATGAACCCACATGGTAGGGTATTTCTCCCCCAGTGAAGCCCTGATGGTAATGTCATGCATGCATGTAGGTTGTACATGCTCCTGATGTATATGCATGGTGATGGTCATTGTTACAATAATGTTGTCATGTAGAAGTTGACGATGTTGTTGTTTGGATGTGTTGGTCATGAATTCATATTGGTTGTACATGCATTTTTTATGCATGTCAATGTTTATATGTTGTTATGCATGCATTGTGTCTTGTTGGTGTTAAAGGTTGTGACATCGGTCATGGTAAGTGAGATGATAATTGAGATGATGTTGATATATTGTTATTATTTTGATTATACATGTATTTTTCTAATCTAATCGATCTTGTAGAAGAGATATCCTCCCCTGAACTATGAAGAGATACATTGGTTATGTTTATATTTTGGGTTTAGATGACATGATATACTTGCAGGAAGAAGAAGATCAAAATGACTATAAAAATGGTGGATTATAGCTTACAATATTCTCCTTACAAATCAAATGAGTAGCATTCTAATTAGTACTCCCCTCAAATAACAAAAACATTGAGAAGTTGGAAGGCATAAATAAGAAGTTGCAAAGAAAATAATGATAGAATCATTCAGTCACAAGAGATATTTTCCATAGCATAAGAGAAACAAGAAGAGACCAATGTAGTGATTCTCCAACTCCCTTCTGCATGTCGACGAGTGCCTTGTAACCCCTTTACATCTTAATAGTCCTTGTCAAGGAGCTCTTCTATCTCACGATACTACTCACTTTGTATGTCTTCAAGTTATTCCCGATAACGCTATGGTTCTAGGTGTTCCCTAACATCATCAACCTTTACGAAGTGGGTAGTTCAACTTTCTATGGCATGCCCCCTTCATGTTGTGCAATATGGTACCCCCACTCCTCCGTGACTTCATGTGTGGAAATCCTTGGCTTGTACTCGACAGTGGGAACACCTTGACATGACCTATTAGATTGAGTTGTACTTGTACACATATTGTACATAGGAGTGTGTGTGATAATTTTCTCTCTTTTTTGGTTTGGTTTCTAATGTGAGAACTTTTATATTACATCCTATATGCCAAAAATCCTAAAAATTTATAAAAATAAAAAATAAAAAATTATGGTCCATTTTTTTACCTC
Organism: Pinus taeda; assembly: GCA_000404065.3. Lineage (NCBI taxonomy): Eukaryota > Viridiplantae > Streptophyta > Pinopsida > Pinales > Pinaceae > Pinus > Pinus taeda. The sequence continues at coordinate 128,487 of APFE030746491.1, forward strand.
CTTCCTTTTTTATTTCTTTCATTATGTGATTTAACATTCAGACTAGTCTCTTTGGATGGTTTTAATAGGATAGGATGGTGTTCCTATTACAACATATAGGGGTAAATCATACATTACCGTCACTGATACATTATCAATTGTCAATGCCATCATTGTGCCTTAGGTCTGAACTCGTCAAGTTATGACATTAGCCACTCTTTTCGATGTATGTTGTAGTTTGGCAGTGCAACCTACCTAATCATGCATGCCGTATTCTAGAATTTTTGTCATTTTGGTATCCATGCAGTTGTTTTAATTTTTCTTTTGGAATCCCTCCTTCTAACCAGCGATGAACTAGATTCTTAGCCTCATGTCCTCTTCTTTGTCATATTTCTAGCCATACCCGAGGAGGATTCCAAAATTTTCCATTGTCATCCTCTAGTTGGCCTACCATTCAATTTCATTTGGTGCTTTACCCTTTATTAGAGGAATCATTTTGATGAGAGGTATTATTTTCCGACCTCTCTACCTCCTTATGCTTTGAGTGGTTCCATTGTACCATAACTATTTTCTACTTTTATACATGCTCCTCTAGGATGAGCTTCCTTAGTGTCCTTATTCTTGTTAAACCCTTAATGGCACTAAGATCCATTTTTCCTTGTTTTCATCCTCATTAATCAATGAAAACACTGAGTTCATTTTGGACCTCTTTTCTTGACTCGTTAAACTTATGAAAATCCCTAGCTTATTTTTTTATCTTTTTATACTCGTAAATTTAAAGAAAAATGTCGAGTTATTTCCATCCTTTCTGACTTGTTAAATAAATTGAAGGACAGTGAGTCATATATTTTCCATTCTCAAAGGTCTTTAAACCGTGAGAAGGGTAAGCATGTACTTTTATCTCTTTTTCAGCCTCATTATGAAAAAAGATTTTATTGAGCATAATTTTTTTCTTTTTTTTGCTCATTAAACCATGAAGGAGACTACAAACATAAAATAGGAAGGGAACCTTTAATTCTTCTAGTCATCAAAATGGTAGTATCAGTTGCGTCCCCCTTGAAGATGACATCTATTTTAGGGAAACATTTAGGGGCAAAATTTCGCAAATGGACTATATTTTGGACATTTTATGTAATCAATATTCAAAAATTTGGTTTTAACATTGCCTATTTTCACATATATATGATCAAATGGATGATATTTGCCAAAAAATTATAAATTTTAATAGTAAATTACATTTTTTTTAATTGAATATTTTCCTACATTCCACATATGAATTTTCAACTAGAATAGTAACCTACAATATTATATATAGGAAAAATATTAAATCCTTAAAAAATAACCTAACATGTTTATGGCATTATCTTATAGTTGGGATTTAGCTTGGCTAAGAGTCATACCATACATATGAGTCTATATATTCCTTTCCCTGGTTACTCTTCCAATCACTATGGAGTGTTCTTCAATTCCTTCTACATTGTTGCACGATATCACGTGTTGCTCATTAGTCATGCTACCAGGTCAATTTTGTCTCATGCCATTATATGTTCAAGGGAAGTCTCAGCCTCTGTCAGTCATTTGTAATTTCATGTTAACCTTTCTTAGTTGGTCATCACTATGTCAATTGTAATTCATCGCTTCATGACTTCATTCATTCACTACATCATCTCAATTTGTTCCATGTCGATTGACGAGGGATACATCAAGGCCCTCCTTCGACAAATCTGCTCTTATTGACTTTAGCCCATTATCTAGGAGATTGATCTAGGAACCAATAGTACCTTGGATGTTGCAGAACTCAAGGCCAAGTTTCATCACGATCGAAAATGGGATTACATCATTGACTCATGCTTAGTTGATTCAGGGTGTTTTCTATGTTAGCTTATCTATTCACACTTAGTACACTATACTAGTTAACTTGGGGTCCATTTTCATCATTAGTGGGTCCCCTCGCATATGTTAATGGTACATCTCATTAACCAGTAATCAAGTAGTTTATACCATGCTCGACATTAGAACATATGTTCACATGTCATAGATTTGTACCATGCAGGTTATGCCAAATGCCCTAGGTTAGGGACATCTCACTCTTATATGGCACCCTTCCCAGGTTGCACTCTAGTTATGTTTCATTTATGTACTTTGAGAACTACTCTAGGACACCTCCTCTATGTCATGTGTCCATAGTCCTACTAATGTATATTGTGACATAGAACCACATTATACTTGTTGATGGCTATGATTTTTTCGATGTGTCACATGGATCCAGTGTGCATTGTTCATGCCCAGGTTTTAGCATTTTGTGTCACGAATTTGTAGTGTATGTTTGGTGGCCATGTTCAATATCTATTTCTGAATGAGCATGCGTATACCCACCGCAGGGATGTTATCAATAGAGTTGAGAGTTCAACACTTGAGTTCCTCCAATCCAACTTTGTAGTGTTGGCTCCTTCCTCCCATTTTGAGGATTAAGTTTTGATGTAATGCATTTTTGTCATAAGTTTCTCTTTTGACCTCATGCATTAGGGGGAATTTGTTATAACCCTATTTTCCTCTCTATTATATTAAGAGACATCCAATTTAAGCTTACATTAGTTGCTAGATAGAATGCATCCCCTTGTGCCTTTTAGTTTACTTATGAGAGTGTTATTCAATGTTACAAAGGTGGAATTACATGATTGAGTTATTTCTCATAATTATTTTGTTACAATTTTATAATAATGAGTTAATAATTATTTCATAATTGAGACAGTTCAGAAAAAAATTATAATTGTGAAAAAGGTTTCTAAATTTTATTATTCCCAAGGAGATCAACTTGACCCACATGTGTATGAGTTGGCCAGGGGTCCATTATTGTAGAAGTTTCCTAACTTCTCGATCCCCTAGGAAATAATTTGCGAAAATTATATATAGACATATATCTTAGAATTCTTTCTATATCTATGTTTTGGATGTTTTTTTTCCAAAATAAGTTATGTGGGGTTGGTTTATGTAAAAGCAAACTTTGTTAAAATTTGAATTAACCAAATAGCTCTCGTAAGTGGTAGGAGATTGAATCTCTCGTCTTAAAGTTGGAAATGTTGCATAGAAAGCCAATATTTATTGAATCTTGTTATAGAAGAGAATCCAATCCCAATAACAAGAGAAGCCTAATCTTAAAGGTTTAAAAAGATGGTTAGAGGGAAATAAAACATCATTTTATAAAGAAAATATATACTCCTTTTAATCATAAAGTTAACCTAACTTGAATTTGATTTGAAACATTTAATATATATATAAATTTTGATTACGATATCATTTAATGGTAATAGGTTCTATACATATATTACACTTCAAATATATTCTATTTTGCATTTAATGATTAGTTACAACTACTGTTCAACAATCATAAATCTTAGAAGAGTATTGTATATAGTATGGAAGAAAAATATTTCATTAAAATGGTCACATTTGAAGAAAAGGAATTTGGTATACAATTTTAAGCTTTATGATTTAAATTTTTAATAGGAACTTTTCACTAAATCTAAACTTGTTAAATAAACAATCAATCTTTAATATTAGACAACTAAACATTGAACCTAAATCTTCAATGACATATTTGAGAAAAGAAAAAAATCACAGTGGATTAATTATCACTAATCCTTTATGTTTAGTATCAATTAACATTAACTTGTGAAAATTTTTCCATTTTAACTTAAGATTTTAAATTTAAGTTTTACACTCAAGAAGAGAGTAATATAATTCCCTAAATAATATACCTATATCTAAAAATAATATGTTTTGAAAATGAAAATTATCATATATTTAAATAATATACTTTATTTTCTTCATTTAAAAAAATATCTTAATCTTTTTGTTGTTGAGATAATTCCACTTAACAAATACTCTATATTTGAGTATAGATAAATATAAATTTGTGTAGGTAATTTACTGATTATATCTATTTGTGGTAGGTCTCCAATGGAGGTTGTATTCATGTTGTTGGAAGTAGGATACAAAGAGTGCTATTTATATAATCTAACAACTTTCATGAAGAGGTTAGAATGAAGTTAAAATAGAGGAATTTGCATGTTATATATAAGATATATTTTGTAAAAAGTTAATCGGTTTCAAATAAGTTAATATAATGATGCCACAATTGAGAAAGGATATCTTCCACAAAGGAATATATAATAAACTCAAGTATGAAAAAATTGTTCCATGTCATATTCTAAAAAATAATTGGTTATGCAACCACCTCATGAATAGATAGAAGAAATAGATCAACGACTTCAAAATTAGATTCTTCAAGGGGGAAACCTCCTTTACAATACCCAAAAGAACAATTATTTGATGATACAAATGACAAGACCTCCTTTCTATATCTAGGATTCTAAAGGGTCACAATATAATCGAGCCTACATAACAATAATATTGTAAGGGAACAACAATAACAATAGTAAGCTTCTATGGGGCACAAGAATACAATAAAGGGGTTGCACTAATAATAATAAGGGGCTAAAATAGTATTATAGGGACCTAACATGCCCCTCTCCAAAAAAGTGTTGTCCTCAATGCTTGAGTAGTTCTAGCTGCTTTTGTATAAAATTGTCATCCTCCCATGAGGAATCTTCAATGGGTAAGCTCTTCCACTTGATGAGGTACTCTGGAATTGATGGATTACGTCGTTGTCGGGTTCTTTTTTTCATGACTGCTTTAGGTTCCAATATGATTTTTCCTTCCTCGTCAAGTTCTGGAAATATTGTTTGAACTAGGGGCTTGTCACTTATAACCTTCTTTAAGCATGAAACATGGAAAATTGTGTGCACTCGAGAAGATGCAAAAAGCTCCAATTTGTATGCCATAGTACCAATCTTTTGCAACACCCTGTAAGGACCATAGCACTTTGGTGATAATTTATTATCCTTCTTACCTTGATTGAGGGACATTTTTATGTATGGTTGCTTCCGTAAAAATACCTAGTCGCTTACATAAAAAATTATTTCACTACAAGGTTGATCTTCCTATTGTTTCATTTGATTCTGTGCCAAAGTGAGGTTATCCTTTAAGAGTTGGACAACTCGTTGTTGATCCTTGATGTGATATTCCACTGCTTGATCCTTAGAATTTACTCTTAAATATGATGTGATGGATGAGGGATGATATCCAGAAAGTGCCATAAAAGGGGTCATTTTTCTGAAGCATTATACCACCATTCAACCAAAAGCTAACCACTTGACCCATTGAATTTATGCATCAAATACAAACAACAAAGATATCCTTCCAAACATTTGTTCACTATTTCTATTTGTCCATCTATATTGACAATTTGAGGAGTGATAATTCCTGCCAATTCATTAGAAGATATGGTCAAATTCATTTCATATTTATCTAGGGTTGGTTCCTAGTCTATATCCTCTTCTTTTGATTTTTCTTGATCCTTTTCTTCCTCCTCTTCAAAATCTCTGTAGAATAATTTCTTCTGACCACACTTATGAGCTTCAATGTATTTTCTATCACAATTGTAATTAAGCCCTTTTGATCTTTTTTCTTCCAATTGTTGTGGTATCCACCTTGTAAGTTGTAGATGGCTAGGAGCAACAATGCTTCCATCTTTATAGTTGTGAGTGGCAGGATTCCTTGTTGCAATAATTTTTCTTTCAATTTTTCTTTCTAACCTAAATTCCTTCTGCAATGAATCAAGTTACCAAAGATGAACCTCATGTTGGATTTTATCCTTTAAAGTTCCTCTAAATACATCAATCCTATGCCCTCCAAAATATCATTTACCCTTATATTCAATTTTTGGAACTCCTCAATGTGCTTCACCATTGAACCCTTTTGTTTGAGATTTATCAATTGGCTAAAGAAGGTGTCGATCTTTGTATCCTCATAATGTGCTATCCATTCTTCCATAAAAATTAACCTGGTGACAAGTGGTTTATGATAACAAAGCCCTCCATTCCATACAAATTGATTTGGTTTTAAATATAAAGATTCAATATGTACATTTTGTGAGGATTGCACATCATGTAGATCACGATATTGCTCCATTTGTAGTATCCAAGTTAACGGATCCTTGCCATCAAACTTCCTCATATCTATCTTCATAATATGGTGTGTCTTGACTTCAACTTTAGATTCTATGAAATCATGATTAATATTTCTTTTTTTCTCATCATGAGTTTCCTTGAATACCTTTTCTTCATTAGGAAGCATTTCTTGTAGCAACTTTGTCCAACCTTCCCTCAAACATTTCATGTATTTCTTCAAATATTACATGTTTCCTTTTAATTTTTCTTCTATATCATTGATATTATCTTCTAGATCATAGAAGAAACCATTTATGTTAGCTTCGATCACATTGTTCAAATCATCCATCCAATTTTGCTTACTAGGTGTTTCTATTTTCTTGATTCATGTCATTTTTTTCTTCCTTTTAGGAGTTCAATATTGAAATGATTAGAACTCTATAATTTCATATCTCCAAGTTCTAAAATTTAGTTCTATCGTAACCCTCTCAGTCGTCTTTCTAACCTCACAATGACCTAATTATAGAATTTTTCAGTAGAGTGAACCTGTATGACCTGCCACATATCACTATTTCGATCTTCAGCCTTGAAAATGATATCTTAAAACTAAATTTTTCCTCTTTGTGTCACTTTTTATGAAAATTGAATCTAATTCTCAAAGAGAAGTTATGATGATTTTCCCAAGGTCACCTGTTTGAGATCGAATTTTGGAGCCTACAAAAACCCTTACTTACTCGGATCATATCTCTGAAAATATAGTGAGACACGGTCTAAAATTAGTACACTAATTTCACCATGATTTTGGCTCAAATGGGTTTTAATTTCAGCTTTTGAAGCTTTGTATAAAAAAGTTATAGCGAAAATTCCACAATGACCTATTTGAAGTTGTGAAACCCTAGAATCCAAAGCTCTAATCCAAATGTTATGGAACTAGCTCACAAATAGATAGGAGATATAGATAAACGACTTCAAAATTAGCCTCTTCAAGGGGGGAAATCATTTAAATTACACAAATGAACAATTATTGGATGATACAAATGACAGGACCGCCTTTCTATGTATAGGAGTTTAAGGGGTTGCAATATAATCAAAGCCTACATAAAACTAATATTGTAAGGGCACAACAATAACAATAGTGGGATTATATGGGGCACAATAATACAATAAGGGGGTTTCAATAATAATAATAAGGGGCTACGCTAGTAGTATAGGGACCTAACAGAATTCTTGACCATGACAATGAAAGATAAGATGGTAGATAAAATAGTTTAAGGAGAAGGAAGTCCTCTTCAAAACATGAATTTGGAAAAGCGTGTAAGATAAAGCATCCCTAAGTGTATATTATCAATGTCTTAGATGGAAATGGTTATATGAAGTGAAAAACTTGTGAGGAATGCAATGCTCAAGGTTCAAATTGATGAAATAAAATCCAATATTATATCATTACAACTCATTCAAAATATTTTACTCATCAATATTAGTTCAAGAAAAAATGTATGAAATTGAAATCTTAGGAAAGAAAATTCTAGAACACATAGTAACTATCAACAAGACCAATAAGTAAAATGTGATAACCACCATGAAGTTAGCATATTTTATCTCATTGAAGTATAATGAAATCTTCCTTTGAAGATCTATTACATCTTGAAATGCATTTACAAACACCTAGTATGCCTTCTTGAGTAGCATATTCTTCCTATATAAATAAAAATGTTGTGATTAAATATATATGGAATACATCATATTAGCTTCAAGAGGTGCAAGTTAAAAAAAAATTGAAGGTCCATTTTTCTCTATAATGTTATATGAAAGTATAGAAAATGTGTTGTAATAATGCAACTCCAAATTCTAATTTATAAATAGACCACAAAACAAAGAAAGGGGACACCAACGCCTACACTCTTCATCCCCTAGAAAGGACAATTTTGTAATAATAAATCATGTGTGTACATTTTAGTGTACAAATTATCCGTTCTAAGAGTAGGGGACCATAAATCTTGATACATAATTAGATGGTTAGTTCAAATGATCTTCACAACTCTCTCCATAATTTCTCCATCAATCTACCAATATATCTCCACGAATGATCTAGATTGGATAATTATATTAATTTCCATCTGTATTGATGCTTTCAGGGTGGAAAAAATGGAGAAATCAACACATATGACCATTTTTAATGGAAATACCAATTTGGAAACTCTTTTTTCAAAAACTTCATGAGCTATTTTAAGGCCTTCAATGAACATATTTTTTGGTCACAACCTTATTACGTTCATAGATTCAGTAATATTAATGTTGATAACTTTCTGAAGGTGCAATAATTGACTCAATTATAGCTTGTATCAGAAATTTATGTCTACAAAAAGTTGACCTTCTAGAATTAATGATAATAATTTGGGATGAGATCATGTTAACTCTCGTTATCCATGGAAAAGGGGCTATCCATATGATCGTGATGAAGAAGACACTAAAAGAGTTAATATTGTAACTGTAGTTAAGGGTTGAAGTAGTGAAACCAAATAGTAGTAGGCTATTAGTTTGTGTTATAATCGAGCCACTAGGAGGAAAAGGGGTTCCATTCTATTCAAGTGCATTTTGTACCATATATAAGTAGAGTGGTCAAGAGTGCATAGATACAAAGTAAATAAAGAGGATTTGTGCACTATAGTGGCCCATGAGCCAAAGGTTTTACTTCTTTTCACTTCCATCCATTTTGTAACTCTTGTTAAGGGTTGAAGTAGTCAAACCAAATAGTAGTTAGGCTATTAGGTTGTGTTATATCGAGCCACTAGGAGGAGAAATGGGTTCCATTTCTATTTGAAGTGCATTTTGTTCATATATAAGTAGAGTAGTTGAAATTGCATAGAGAGAAAGTAAATAAAGAGGATTTGTGCACTATAGTGGCCCATGAGCCATAGGTTTTACTTATTTTCACTTGCATCCATTTCAATTAAGAGAAATAGATAGCAAGGCAACCTCAAATTCTAGGTAGGTTTTCTCTTAAAGTGGTTTCCCAAGGTATATCTTGTGTTATTAGAGTTGTGAGTGACTGTATTTTTTTCTATTGTCTATTTTCTTCATTTAACATATCGGATGCAAGAAAAAATAAGTTAATAAATCCAAAAGTCTAAGGAGAAGCAACCTGCATAATATAAATATCAAATTTTTAAGTATAAATTTATTATAATTGTTGTGATGAGTTATCTAGTAGAATATCCATAGTAATTTATATACAAGGAATATCCCAACAAATATATATCCATAAATCCTCTTATTTCTCCTCATCTCAAGCGTTCACATAGAATTCGAGAATGAGTCTACCTAGATAAAAGATATCATATAATTCATTAATTACTCATTACCACTAGTAAGAATTATTTCATCACTCCCCCTTTAACAAATATTTTTGAATCCCTTATTCAAAATTTTCACTTGCTCCTTTGAGTAGGTTCTCTCATGTTCAGTTTCTTTGCTTTCATGTCTTCTCTCTTCCATGATCTTTGGTAGTCTTCCCTCTCATTTTTTTATCTTATTTATAATATGCTTGAAAACATAATCAATATTGAAATCCATATAAAATATTACCATCCACCAGAGTACATGGGATGCCAACAGATGTTTCTATCGATTTTATAGGAAATATTTTCTTGTAATTGGTTAATCAATTATTTTTAATCCCATTTTTGCACCTATAGCTATTATTTCCCCTATCTCATCATCCATCATCATATTCGCTCTAAATATTTGGTTTCCCATATCCATGATCTTGTTGATCATATACCATCGAAAAGTACCTTATGTATTTTACATAGCTAAGCATAAAAAGCTTGGGAAATCAAATTCCATAATTTATAAAAGTGCACAGGGGCTTCACATATATCATATCACATGCATTCATGGCATACTATAAAATATCGTTAACTTGACTACATATGTGAATGTACCTCTAAAAATACATTATTTTTCCCCCTACCAATATGAACCCAATACATCTTCCCATTTAGAAAAGAAACCCTACTTCCATTAGATATTCTAGGTATCCATTTGTTCATTAATATTTTGTATACCCCTTTATATTTTTTGATTAACTTTGAGCTCCATTATTTATACTTGCCAATATTGAAATCCTTTACCCCTATTATACACTCAATAGATTATGTTATTTTTTCGTCAACATATATCCCCCAATATGAATGAATGTGTTATGGTATTTCTACCCAGATGAAGTCCCCATGTAAAAATGACTATTGATGCTAATAAAAAATAAAAGCCTATATATGGAACCATCATTAACATAGAGGAAACAAGGTAATTTAAAAATAAAAAATTACTAATAGTTTATACCTATAGTGCTTCATCTATGGTTGGATGTGAAAATGGATTTTTATCATTTATAAAAATGACCTACTAAATCTTATTACTACCAATCACGTTGTACATTGTGAAGCACTTGCAATGTTAGATTATTTAAAGAAGATATTCAATTTCTTTTTATTGTGAAAAATAGAAAATAAACTATACTTATGCATTCAAAATTAGATAAGAGAAATAATTAATTCATTACTTTACTATAGATAATGGAATTAGAATCCTTACAAATTCATCAAATCCATGGGGTTAGATGACTATGCTTGGGAAAAAAAGGTATACCATACAAGAAGAACATTTTATGTAACCATATAGGAAATCAAACCAATGATCATAACCCTAGTGTTTTTATTTGGTCAAAATCCTCTAAGAGGGAATAATATAAAACCCCATCTAATGCAGTGACTCTAGATACTTTAAATAATGTAAAATAAAATTTGTACATAAGAGAATTTCTCATATTCGATATTAAACAAATAACCTTTTGTGTTGTTTAAGTAAAGATAATGGATCAAATAATTGTTAATACGTGAATAAGTAGTCATGAATATAAAAATAAAATAGGAGTTGTTAGATCACTCCATGTATAAAACATATCATTACTATCATATTGTCAAGAAACTAACACATACTAAAGAAAAACACTTTTACCTAAAGACATGTTGCACTAAGTTAAACTTTATTAAATCCTAAGTGTTTAAATATCCTAACAACCCTTCAAGAAAAACTGAAGACATGATTGAAGGATTTAAAAAGGTGACAAAATAGGCTAAGGAAGGAGGCATTAGATCATTTCCCCACCACAAGGAAAACTTCTTGAACCATTAGCATAGATTGAATTCTAGAAGACTTTACTTCTGAAAGCGAATTCATGATTTCTTTTTTAAACTTGATCGTCTATCAGGAAAAATAATAATTGAATAACATGATCATGAATATGCTTCCTAATGAAGTTATTTTGTAGCACAATATGTTTATTGCATTGATGTTGAACTATATATTTGGCACACTTGACGACTCTCACATTATTTCACTAGAGGTTGGTTATTTAAAACTATTGGAACACAAACTATGAAAGGATATGCTGACAACACAAGGCTTCTTGACTTGCAAAAAAAAATTCTTAGTGCCTTTATTCTACTTAAGAAATAACAATAGCCTATTGATTCTTACAAACCCAAGTAACAATTATTAAATCAAGACTAAGAACATAAACTGTAGTAGACTTCAAATCATGAAGTTTATTGGACCAAATAGAATCAATGAAGCAAAGCAACAAATAAATTCACTGTGAACTTTAATGCATCCAAAACTAAATTGTGACTTACATTTCTTGAAGTACCATTTTTGCTACTTTTAAATGATTTTCATTAGGTGTTTTCATATACAGGACAATAAAACCAATAATAAATTAAGTACTAGGATAGGTATCGGTCAAGTATAAGATATTACTGACTAAATGAGGGTACAAAATGGCATGAAATTTAGGGGTATTATAGGTTAGAAATAGTTGGACTCTAAGATAGATGGGAGAAGGGCTTGGTTTAGAACATTCCATGTGGAAGTAGTAATGAAGTTTACATGCATCATTAGATTTGGATATAGAAATTCATCCCTTGCTTTGTAATTGTTGGAGTCTAAGAATACAATGAAAGTAACTTAGTTTTGTCATTTCAATCTTGTTAAATATTTATTTCACATTGTTTAAAGGTTTAGGGTCGCAACTATAGAGGATAAGGTCATCAACACAAATAAAAAGCATTATAGGTGACTTCTTACATTCTTAGCGTAGATGTTACATTAGAATGACACCTAGAAAAGTCAATGTCTGGGAGAACGTTATCCATTTTAATCTTGAGGACCTTGCCTGACAATATATAAATGTTGATTATTGTGACAAACAAGGCTAAATCACTCTGAACATAGAGAAGAAGATTTTCCATGCATATTTCATATTGCAAATCCATATGTAAGAAGGAAGATTTGAAATCCATTTGATGGACCTCCTATCCATATGAGGTAGGAAGGAATAGAGAAATATTGATGCAATTAATTTTGTTCATAGTGGAAATTGTTTCATTGTAATCAATTCTTTCACCTTGATAGAATCCTTTAGTAATTAACTAGGCCTTATATTTTTCAACACTTTTGTCTTATGCATTATTAGTTATATACACCCATTTACATATGACAAGTTTCTTCCTTATAGGAGGGGTACAAGTACCCAAATATGATTCACTATCAAGGAAAGTTATTCTCTATTCATTTTTGCATTCCAGTATAGACGGCCTAAATATTCTACAAATGTTTTTATATCATGAGTGTATGAATATTGAGCCAAAAATAATGATGCTCATTGGAATAAAAAACATGTATGCCATTGATGTGTAAGATCAGTGGAAATATCATCAACTCATCATTTAAGGTGGACTCATCTAAGAACTTTTCATAGTGGTGGAGGTTTATGGTCAATGTACTTAACTATATAAGGGTGAGAAAGAAAAGGTGGATTTTTATCTTAGCTATCATCATTTTAAGAATAAAATAAAATAGGACTGAAAGGTGGCACAAGTACCAAAAAATTTTCATATGCTAAGGATTGACAGATGATGAATTAGGCTCATACACCAAGATATTTTTATCACTATAACATACTTACTAATGACTACCTCATTACAATGATTTTGAAGAAGTCTATAACCTTTTACAACATCAAACTACTAAATAGAAATGCAGTTATCAATTTTAGATTGTAATTCTTTCCTTTTCTCATTAAGAATGTGAGCCCCTAATACACTATTAAAAATATAGAAGTGTGTTACACGTGGTTGAATTTTAGTCCATGATTCTTCTAATTCTCTTGATATTTTTAAATCCTTTGTAAGGATGTATTTTACTATGTAATTTGTGCAATTGATTACTTCTACCCAATAATGAAGCATTAATATCTAGATTAAATCATAAAATTGACCATTTTCTTTGAAGCACATTTTTTTCTCTCAATAATATGATTTTGTTGTAGTGTATATGGAACAATAAACTATTTTGAATTTGATATTGAATGTAGTTAGTTGTGAATATTTTTTGACATATTTTCCTCCATTATATGTTGTTAATCGTTGTATATGATGTCCATCTTGTTTTTCAACAAGGGCTATGTAATAGAAAATCATGTCAAAAACATCATTATTAAATTTTAAGAAGTAAAACCAAGCACATCTTGAGAAATCATCAATGAAAGTTAAGAAGTACTTGTGCCTACAGAACGAAGGAGAAGGGGAATTTTGAGGCCAAAAATATGTCTCAAAACAAAAACAAAAATATACTCTCAAAAATGAAATTCAATGTTAAACTTTCCAATAATATTTAACATAATGATGTCATCTATAAAGATAACTCTTAAGGGATAGGAAGAAAATAATTTTTGTAATCGTATCTTTGACTTATCTCCTTATAGGTTTTCTCAAATGTCAAGTGTAAAAAAATCATTACATATGGAATTAAATACTACTTCAAATGAGTGCCTTCTCTAAATACCTTAGAAAAGATCCACATAAAGAAAACATTAAAATGCATCATAAAGATGTGTTGAAAGAAAAAAACATTTCCTTCTCATGTATTTTTAATTTCTCTTAGTGCAGGTATACTGAAAATTATGTATTGTATATACTCCTTAGATTTGGAATTTAATTCCCATACACTTGACATTTGAGTAAACCTATAAGGAGATAAGTAAAAAATATATAAAAAGTAAATAATTCATTTCTTTTTCCTTTTAAAATTCATAACTCTTATTTTGGTTTCTCAATTATTATTTGTTATTTTTCTTAGGAGGCTTAGTTTAGATATCAACATTTCCCTAGTGAATTCGACTATGCAAACCACTCTAAGCAGGATGCATAGGAGCCAAGGTGTGCCGGGTGACATATTTTTCAAAATTGTCTTGATGATGTTTGATGAAAAGATAGCCAACACAAACACCATTTCTACAAGAAATACTATCCACCATATTTTGATTATATAGTTGTTGCAATGAGTGATATATTCATCAAACTACGTAAGCCAAAATGTTGTAAGTCACTATTGTGAGCAATACAAATTAACGCAAAAGATGAAGAAACAAAATTTTCAAGCCTCTACATCTTGGCAATATCATCAACTACTCAAGGAGAAAGAACATGCTTTTAGATATTTTAAATCCTTGATTACAACTTGGTAAGGTGAAAAGTCTATTTTTCTACCTTTATCTGAATAAGTCATTTAATATACTAATAGAATATTGATGAAAAGAATTAAAATGCGTAATACATCACATAAATGACCATTATTTATGTAAAGTATCCCATACCATGCTATAGTAAGAGATCTATCATCACCGACAAATATTTGTTTTGTGTTACAAGGAGTAAGAGAATAAAAACTATCTTTATCCTTATCTACAAGATAAGATTCTAAAGGATCATTAAGCCACACATCATAATATGTTGTTGTCGCATAAATTAAAAGAAAAGAGTAACATATAAAAAGAGAGTTCAACTCAATGCCCCCTGTAAAATAAAGTAACTATCCACTAAGTGTGCTAGTGAAATACATATATCATAATTAATGAACGAGGATAGGCTTTTGTTGCTGTCAATTTAATTCAAAGTGCATGCTTACCCAAAAATATGTTTTTTAATTTTCTTATCAAAAAAACAGTTTAAAAAAAATACTCAACATCAGTGTCGTTATATGTTGTTTAGCTTATCCAAGAAAATTGTGTTTTGTTTTTATTTCTTATTTGTTGAGATCACACACAGTACATAGAAAAGACCATACATAGAGAAAAAACATGTTCTATTATGTTCTTTTACTTCTCGAGATCACACAAAGTACATCAAAAAGATCATACATAAGCGAAAAATAATAGAAAGGTAGGAATAAAAGACAATAAAGCCAAAAAATGAGATTTTTTTTTAAATGAAGGAATATTCAAAATTTATACCTCTATATTTGATAGAAAATATTGTCTCCTGGGTAAACAAAGACCTTTTTGTATGAAGCAAAATGCATTATCAACTGAAAAGAATAATTTGGATGCAATGGAATAGTCTACTCAGCTAAAAAATGTATGGAAATATAAAAACCTATAAATATGGAACTATAGGCTCAAGGTTTTCAAAAAGGTAACAATATATTAAAAGTGACATTGATAGCATGTTCAAGAAAATACGGTATTCCATACATGATCAACAACTTAATTAATTACTCAAAAAACTCGATCAAAGATCATGAAAATAATTTTTGCATGTTAAATCCCACTAATAGGGAAGCAAACCATAGTCCTAGTCAATATGGCCACTTGAGGTAGTTTTATTAATGGAAACAAAAATTAATGTGGATATAATTATGGAATTTAACTGTGTAAGTAGGTCAAATATTAGATGTACATATGAGAGTTTCTCACAATGAATGATTAGACATGACCATACATTTTCATTAAATAGAGACCATGAACTAATCACATATTAAGTGGTCGACTAATATCCATTAATATAAGTAGAATGTGAATTGTTTCATGACTATGTTCCTAAAACATATTATTACCATAATATTGAAATGCAACTAATTCATACTAAATAAAGACAATTTATCTAAAGACACATTATACATAGTTGGTATTACCTATCTTTGAAGTGCTTTAAATAACCTAATAGGATATCTAGGGGTCTAGTTGTTGAAAGAATCACTTCATTGATGCCTATTATCTTGATCATGTGGAAGAAAGAAAGAAATAATTCATGTATCATAAGAAAAGGATTTTCCCATTACAATTTTGTTCGAATATGCTTTCTAATGTTTTGATGGAGCTAAATGTTATAAATTAAAATTTTAAACAAGAGAATATAGATGTCACATCACTTGGAATAGATATTTACCATGCATTAAATATCTTAAAATATATTTCTATTGGTTGGATTCTTTTTCAAAAGGTGCAATACATTGTGCTAAATTCGTAAAAGGATTTAATAGAGTTTCCATTAAAAAAGAAGTTTATAAAGAGGGGTCTATCTATAAATGTGATTTGTTGTATATTCCATTCCATGAAAAAAAAAAGTCACAACTAATGGGATCTTGCATTGATGACTTCCTTCACAGTTTCAGACGGATTATAAGAAATTAAGTCTAAACATTGGTTGAAAGATTCAATTCAAGGCTGCAATATCTTCATCCCTTTAATGTAACAGGATGATTTGGTCCTCTTATTATTTATCAAATATTTATGTAAGAGAAAATAGTGCAAAGAATTAATTTGAAAAATGTTTTCCACATTTGTAGCATAAACATGTAATAAAGGTGAAAATGTATTATTACTTAATATTGCATCTTGTAAAAGAAAGCTACATGAATTTATTAATATCATTCAATTAAATGGTGAAATATTTCTAATGAAATATGGATGGAAAGTATTTTCTAAAAAAAAAAGTCCACATTCTATGTATCTAAATATGCAAAAATTATGGCCAACAATGTTGTACATGTGAAAGAGAGCCTTTTAAATAAAATATGATCAAATATAGAAGAGAATAATATTTCCAATTAATGCACTTGAGGAATTCATGTATGTATCAATAATAGGTCCTCATGTATCAAATGTAATTTGGCAACAACTTTATCATATTTGGCGCAACGCAAAGTAAGGAAGACTTTTCAACATGTGAAAATTAGTTTAGTTTTTTGTTTGTTAGTTTGTCTACAACGTGGCAGGAATACTTGTGGCTTGCAAAACTACGGCCTAGGGGAATCTAAGCCATTCAAATCACACCAAGCTAAGCCACAAAAATCCATGCTCATCGATGGTTTTCTTCCCATAGGGCTTCAAACTGATGAACTTTTTCACAACATGTGAGAATTATAAACATATATATTTTTTCTATTCTATAAATATTACTAATATATGGTCTTTTTCATTTCCTTTTACTAAAGATTTCAATTTCATTTATGTTTAGTCTTATGATATATGAAGCCCTAAGGATTTTTGTATATTAATAGAATGTGAAACATAGGTACTTTTGGTTACAAGATTGCAACGAGAAAATTATATTGTTGTAGCTTGAAAAATCAAGAGAATCAACAGTATCATTCAAAAGAGTTTTGACATGTGCTACAAATTCGCAACATCTCTACTATGACTTTAGGTTCTGTTGACGGTGTTGAAAATCCATCAACCAAGGTTGTCTCCCCAATGTGAAGTCCCAATTAGACCTCACACCATTTGGAATAGGAGCCCTATCTAGGGTATCGGTCTGGCTTCCATATATTCTTACCAATTTTCCTTGGCTCTAACTGTCAGCAAGAGAGAGGAGTGAAAATTTGCCTTCGAAAAGCAAGGCATTGTTCTTCGTGAGTGCTCAATTTTATGCATGTCATAGTTATTTTAATGTGGAGGGGGGAAAGAGAGGTGATCCTACAAGAGAGAGGTAATAGTACCACCCTAGTAGAGACACACATAAATAAGAAGAATTTATTCAACATCCAGTGGAATAGTCCATAAGGACACAATGGCCATTGCAACCATTACAGTAAGAAAGATCTATCTAATATCCAATAGAATAGTCTATGAGGATGTGACAATGATAATTAATATTACAAGACATTCTTAATATGATAAGTACCAAATAAATGAAATATTTCAACCACTTTAGCATAGATGAAAGTGAACATGAGTTACAAACAATCACAGAATAGTCTTACAATTCATAATCCATGCGTGAAGAAGATGTTGGCAATAAGGATTCTGATATGAAGTAAAAGTTCCAAGACACATGTATGCATTGAACACCAATTATTCCAATAGTGGAACGTTGGAGATACTCCTTTCTCCCCAGAAGAACTAGTACGTATCTCTAATGCCTTGCAGGGGGAGCCAAGGTGAAAATTATTTTTCTCATAGAATGAGGGTGTATATATAACCAAGAGGTGATGCTTTACCTTCCTTGTGACTCTTGGACAACCCCATGATTATTTGACTTCCTATGACTTTTTGAATTTACATGACTGTTCATATTCTAAATGTGTCCTTTACACTTCCACTCTACAATAAATTTTCTAATATATAATTACATAATACACAAATGATGTGGCACATGATGACTCATGATAGGACATGACATGACACTTATGACATGGACTGCAGCATGATGTGGTAGTGCCAAGATATCCTTCTTGCTACTTATTTCATTTTGTCTTTAATAAAAGATGTGTCCAATGCTTCATCTTCATGACATATATGCTTTGTTCTTTATATCTACCCTCCAAATGGTTGTAAATCAAGTGAGTCTTCATGTGGTCCTCAGCTTTGGTCTTATGCTGTAGCCTAGTGTTCCTTCATCTTCCTGCCTGGTGATATTATTATCTCTTCAACTCCATATGTTTCTTACATCATTTCCTCCTTCTCCATCTCCTTCTTCATCATATTTCCATATCATTTGCAATCCACTCATGACAAGATGACATTAGTCTAATAAAAGCCCTAGTCTAAGATGTTGCATGATAATCCACTAACTGATTTGGAACCAGGTGGAAGGCTAAGGGAGAGGCTTGAGCCTTGAGACTATGTAATCCATAGTTCAAGATAGATTTGGTAGGAACATTGTGCATTTTTGGGACTTAGTGAATCGGGTTAAGGGATTTTTCACTATTTCGGCCAACTGCGTAGTTCTAGATGGGAGAGTAGACATGGTGACTACACAATTATGCAACTCAAAATCTCAAGAGTTTGGATTGATCGTCGAGACTGCGTAATGCATAGTTGGGGCTAGGATAGAGGTTTGAATTGTGTAGTATTGCAGCCCACAGGCTTGAGAACTGAAATTATGAAATGTGCAATACTAGAAGGAGTGGAGGTCAGGTGATTGTAGAATTGTAGAATTCAGGAGGTCAAGACTGAGGGTTGAGGACTGATACTGCATAATAAAAAATTCTAAGATGGATGGAGAAAAATATTGTGCAGTTATCGGACTCAAGAGTTGGGCTTGAGCACTAAGGTTGTAAAATGCATAGGTCTAGGAGGTAGAGACTATGCATTGTATAGTGCCAAGAGACAAGGTTTATGCATGAGGACTCAGACTGTATAGTGCGCTGCTCATGAGGGTTCGATGAAGCTGATGAGCCCCAAAATTGGTAACTTGTTGGGCTCATTTGGCCTAACTTTCCTTGTTCAGTCCTTGTTCAAATCCATCATTTTCTATAGTTTATGCATTATTTTTAGTATGTTTATGTCTTTGGTACGAATAAGGGAAGTCACTTTTCCTAGGTAGTTAACACGTGTCTATTTCAGGTTTTTGACATATATTGGAGAAAAGTCAAAGGAATCATGAGCTATAAGGCAGCCAAGCCTGAGGTGAGGACTTGAAGGGGGCGTTCCTATGGCATTCAATTACCCTTCCTCAGGATCTTCACCTCCAACTCCGAGCTCCAAAGACCACCAAACCAAATCTAGAAGGCAACTAAGCAGCATTTAGAAAGGGACTGTTTAACTCACAGTTTGACAGTCGAGCTCCACAAATTGAGGTGGCCAGCTAGGTCCCTCGTGATTTATAAATGTTGAGGCCTCAGCCTTCGTAAAAAGACTTTTGAAACTATTGTGTACTTTGCACCTCAGTGCTGCAGCTCTATTTGGTTCCTTTGTAGCCATTTTTGGCATGAATGTTATGATTATTTTTGGATAATGAGAAGCAGTTTGGTTTCTTATAAAATTTGAGTTTTTCATAGGAGCCAAAGCTCTCAGGGTTGGTCCCAACCTGAGAGCCTAGGGCCTCCTTTCTATATTGTTACCTTTCCTTTATGTATCACTGTTTTCCTTTATGCATTTGAACATATTTCTGTTAAGTAGATTTCGTTATGTTGCTGGAATAGATCACTGTTCATGAATGACATTGGTTTAGGTGCTTTGGTAGGATGATAACAGCAAAACCTCCAAGAAAAAGGGACAACCACACTCCTGGTTTCACCTCATCCTTATTGGATTTGGGGCTGGAATTGAGGAAACAGTTCCGCCTCACAAAAACACTAGTTTTCTTGTCTATGCAATCTTTAGTGTGCTTGTTTTATTAGCAGATATTAGTCATGGGTTTGGACATCTGAAATGTTTCTTTGCATAGATGGTGTACAAGGTTTTCTTCCCAAATAAAGTTTCTGCTCATTTATGTTGTTGATGGTTAGACTAGACTAGTTTAGGATTTGATCATTTGCAGGCCTTTGTTGATCTGATCAAGGTACACCGTGCAGGGCATCTTCTTCATTCATTCATCCACCCAAAGTATCATCTAATACACCTGTTCTGTCTCTTAGCTGAGTTTCTCATTCCCCATCTATCCTTTTTGTCCACAAAACCTTACCTCCTTACCCATCATTGCCTTAGCCTTCTTCAAGCCAAGGCAGCCTTCTACACCTCTTCACCGATCCACCCAACAGTCCTTAGGACATTTTTAGATCCCTATCCTACCTCCAGATCCGTCCATGCACCTTCCCTCATTCATCCATCCCCTAAAAACCGATTTCCAAACATCTTGTAGAAATTCTGAAACATCTTGTAGAAATTCTGAAACATCCTGTAGAACCCCTGCAGACTTCTTATAGAAGCTCACAAGTGAGGTTTCCTGATAGCCAAACCTTGTGAAACTCTCTGGAAGAGTGTTAGGGACTCTTAAGACCCTCTCTGAACCTCTCCAACCAATTCCAAGCATTCCTCTTCCTTGATTCACCCCTGCACAGTAAAACACAGTTCAAGCATATGCTTGTGAAAATCGACACTTAATCAAAAAATACAAAAAGATGCTTTCCTAAGACAAAGGTAGTCTAGAAACATGTATTTCACCTTCATAGAAGTAATGACATCCCTTTCAATAGTTTTCATTCTCATTTTTGCATAAGTAGGACTAGCTGGTAGAATTAGGGTTTGCTAGGGTTTGCGTTTCTTTTTGGCTTTCAGTTTCTTTTCGCAAGTAGATTAGCTTCCTTTGAGTTAGCTTTCATCCATAACTTAAAAGCTTCTTCTGAGAACTCATAGAAGATGGCTAAAGCCCCTAGCGGACTTGTGCCGGCTGACCAAGTGACAGCTACGGCAAGAGCTAGTACTTGTGCATACAGCACCGTCGCTTCCAAGTTTGTTACGAACAACCGAGTTGATGAAAGTAAAGAAGGTAGTCCCAGGAGTTGCAGCATTACTGTTGCAATACTGGAGCCCACCATATTTTTGTCGTCATTGCCTAGGAAGCATCAGAGTATTGGTGATTGTTGCTTTTCTTCTTTTTCCCACTATAACTTTTTGCTAAGTAGTTTATTTCATTCCCATTCTGCAATTTCATTTCCGCAAAAGTAGAGTAGACATTTCCTGCTTTCATAGATTAGCATTTCAATTCCGCAATTTCAATTTTGCAAGCATAGATTAGGATTTAAATTCTGCTTTCATAGATTAGCATCTCAATTCTGCAAGCGTAAATTAGCATTTCAATTCTGCATTTCAATTCTGCAAAATAGATTAGTCCTTTCCTGCTTTCATTTCAATTCCGCATTTTCATTTCAGTAAGATAGTTAGTTGCAGTTCAATCCATTTTAGTTTTGAAGGTATAAGAAAAAAATACAAAAAGCAAGAAAAATTGTTTCCATTTCATGCCTCGTAGGAACAGAGATAAGACCGGCAATTTCTTACCCAACACGCCCACCACATCACTGAGTCAACCTTCTCTTTTCTCTGGTGACAGTGAGCTAGAAGAACCTATAGGTGAACCTCCTGAAATATATGAAGATCCTATAGCAGAAGAAGAGTTAGGAAACATTCCATCTGAAGCCATGGCTGAAAACCAAAATGGTAGAAGAGAAGACGAGAGAATAGGGGGTGCCTTTCCCATCTGAGAGACCAATGGAGACATGAAAATGAAAAACATAAGTCCCTCTATGCTACCTCATTTCCATGGTCTGACTTCTGAGGACCCTGATACCTTCCTGTTCGAGTTTGTTGTCCTTTGTTGAACTTATGACTATGCTGAGGATGAGCAAAAGCTAAAACTCTTTCCCTCTACCCTCAAGGATGTAGCATTACACTGGCTCATGGGGTTACCTGGAAATAGTATCACCACTTGGGCTCAAATGCAACAAGCTTTCAACGCCAAGTACAGAGACTATTGTAGGTCCAAGGAAACTAAGGGAGAAATCTTTCGGATGACCATGGGTAGTGATGAATCTTTGGAAGACTATGAGGAAAGGTTCCAAGTCAGTTATAAACGGGCCAGATGCACACTTGACCCGGAATCTTTGAAGTTGGTTCTGCTCCGAGGAGTCCTTGAAGACCTTCTGGACACCCTTAACCTATTGGCTGGAGGAGACATCTACCAACTACCTTATGAGGACATAAAGACCGTGTTTAGAAACCATTCTAGGGTGGCTCGGAAGAGAGGTAGGGGGAATCATCTCTTGATTAGTACCTCTCTCTTCAAGCATGAGTTTTCTAACCAAATGGAAGACCTTAAGCACGAAATGAGACAAACCCTTGCCATGCGACTTGATACCTTCCGAATTCAGCAGAAGAAAGAAGAAGCTGAGTGGGCTTTGGCCATTTTTTGTCCTAGATGCACAAGGAAGCACCCCAAGAATGAGTGCCCATTACACTCAGTAGAGGTATATTTTGTGTGTGAGGAAGACCATCCCACCAACCAATGCCCTACCTTGGCTGGATTTAAAGCCATGTACCTAGGGACCAAGGTGGCTACTGAACCTCTCTACTTCCTCAACGAAAGGAGGCCTCATGGACCTAGACCTTATCAGCAGGGAATGCAAGGATCATCCCAAGCTTACTACCACCCCAACCAACCTGCTCATATGCCTTCTTGGGGTCCCCCTACTCATCCTTCCTGGTCCACACCTCCTCCATGGTCTTATCCATCTCCATACCAAACTCAACCTCTTTCTCACTCATTTCACTCTCATGCCTAGCCGCAACCTCAGTGGAATGCACCTCAACTCGGGTGGAGGCCCCAATACAACACTCCTCCTGCCATTTTGCCTCCACCACCAACTCAACCTCAACCATTACCTCCTGCTCCTCCAAGACAACCCCAGATGCCTGCTCAACCGAACCCAAACCCCAACAATAGACAGGCCTAGCAGGTATATACTGGGGAGACAACATGCCCTACCTATGCTGTGGAGATCCAGGAGATCAACGTGCGATCTAGGAAAGTCCTTCCAAAACGCCAACCTCCTCCCTTAGAAGAGGAGGAAGAGAGACAGGAAAGTGAACCCCAAGCCATTCCACCCTTTCTTGAGTGACTCACAGCGACCACACAACCCAACCCAGAGGAGGACGAGCTTCTGGGAGAACTCAAGCAGTTGTATGTGAAAATTCCACTTCTCCAGCCCATCAAAGATGTACCAATATACAACAAATTGATTAAAGAGAAGTGTTCCAGGCACCCAGGCAGGCGAAAGAAAGATGCCTCGACCATCAATGTCATAGGACAACTATCCGATCTCATGTTGGGGCAAGTAATCTGTCAGCAGTATTTGGACCCTGGGAGCCCTGTATTTGATGTCCACATCAATGGCACCATTATACCCAACACTCTGATTGATCTAGGGGCCGCCATCAATGTGATGACCAGGGACACCATGCTTAAGCTCAATCTTCAGAGTTCCCTAAGGAAGACCTCAACAGTGCTGCAATTGGTAGATCGCTCCACCGTGACTCCCGAAGGGATTGTGGAGGATGTCTTGGTCTCTGTTGACTCTTGGGAATACCCTGCGGACTTTTTGGTCCTCCAGCCTAAGGCAAAACTCACAGGTTATCCCCTCATTTTGGGAAGGCCTTGGCTGGCCATTGCAGATGCTTACATCAGCTGTCGAGCTGAAAGCATGACCATAAAAAATGGGCCTATATCCAAACAGCTGGTCCATACCCTCCTGCCCAACCTCTACTAGAACATGACTTACCCCACTGGTTGGAAGAAGAAGAAGAGGATGAGGTCTACTCTGCACCATTATGCATAGTGGAAGCCAGAAAGGGAGGTCCTCCAACTAAGGATGATGTGATTAAAAACTTAATCCAAAATCCTCCCCCTGATGAGCTATCCTTGGAAGAATTGGTGGAAGAGACCTAGGCCAATGCTTTAGTGGACTTAGGTGCCACTAATCGGACCACCCCCAGAGTTAAGAATGTGGAGTTTTCCCTGAGAAGACTTTGAAGATAAGCTCCTCTCTCTCTCCCTCTCAGGAAAAGGAGTTACGTAGCCTCTTGACCTACCATTTGGAGGCCTTCGCTTGGAGCTACAAGGAAATGAAGGGAATCCATCCCTCAGTCTATACTCATCATATCTACATAAAGGAGGATTGTAAACCAGTTAGGCAACCTCAGAGGAGGATGAATCTAGCCCTCAAAGACATTGTTAAAGAAGAAGTGCAAAAATTGTTGGATGCGGGATTCATCTACCCCATCTCGGATAGCGAATGGGTTTCGCCTCTAGTGTTGGTGCCCAAGAAAAATGGGAAATGGAGAATCTGTGTGGACTACAGAGAATTGAACAAAGCCACCAAGAAAGACCACTTTCCTTTACCTTCCATAGATCAAGTGTTGGATGGTCTGGCAGGGAAGATATTTTTCTCTTTCCTAGATGGGTTTAGCGGATACAACCAGATTCAAATCAGCCCGGAGGACCAAGATAAGACCACTTTCACTTGTCCATGGGGTACCTTTGCCTACCGTGTCCTTCCCTTTGGGCTATGTAATGCCCCTGCCACTTTCCAGAGGCCTGTGTTAAGCATCTTTGCCGAGTTGGTCCATGATTCGGTAGAAATCTATATGGACGACTTTACTCCTTACGGGTCTAGCTTCCAGGAAGCCTTGTCCAACCTGGGAAAAGTTTTGAGCAAGTGCATTGAGATGAACCTATCCCTCAGTCCTGAGAAATGTAAGTTCCTGATGACTGAAGGGATCGTGTTAGGCCATACCATTTCTTGCCAAGGGTTATAGGTGGATCCCAACAAAGTTGCTACATCAAAAGGGTCCGCCCTCCTTAGAAGGTGAGAGATGTCCAGATCTTCCTAGGCTTAGCTGGGTATTACCACAAATTCATTAAAGACTTTAGTAAGCTAGCCTCGCCATTGTTTGGCCTCTTAGCAAAATATGTTGAGTTTAAATGGTCGGATGACTGCCAGAAGGCTCTGAATGAGTTGAAGGATAAGTTGGTGTCTGCTCCAATTCTAAAAGGCCCAAACTGGGCCCTACCTTTCCACATCCACACTGATGCCTCGAACAAAGCCATAGGGGTGGCCTTAGGGAAAGTTGAAGAAAAACTCCCATATGCTATATACTTTGTCAGTAAAAACTTATCTAAGGCAGAAATGAATTATACGGTAACTGAGAAAGAGTTCCTGGCTATGGTCCATGCCCTGAACAAGTTCTGACACTATATCACTGGCTATCAAACATTTGTACATACTGACCATGTTGCAATCTGATATTTAATGAATAAGCCTGACGTGAATGCTCGTATTATTAGATGGTTAATTTTTTTGCAGCAGTTTGATTTGACCATCGTTGAAAACCCGGTAAAGAAAATGTTGTTGCTGACTTTTTGTCTAGAGTGAATTTGACTGCAGGTGAAGAAGAAATAGTGGATGACCAGATGCTAGATGAGCATCTGTTTCCTATCTCAGTACTCTCCCCGTGGTTTGCTGACATAGCCAACTATCTGGTCTCCGCACAGTTCCCTCCGTACTTATCCTCCAAGGAGAAGAGCAGAATTGTCAGGAAAAGTGCCTCATTCACTTGGATCGGGGGTAACTTGTTCAAACTTGGCCCTGATCAGATCTTAAGGCATTGTGTAAGGGAGGAGGAAGTCTTTGACATCCTCCTAACTTGTCACGATGGGCCTTGTGGAGGACATTGTGCAGCCAAGAGGACTGCCTTCAAGATTCTACAGGCAGGCTACTATTGGCCACTCTCCATGAAGATGTCAGAAGATATATCAGCCAATGTGACCAATGCCAAAGGATGGGGAAACGAACCCCAAGGGATGAAATGCCTCTCCAACCTCAGGTGACTCTTGAGCCATTTGAGAAGTGGGGTATGGATTTTGTGGGCCCTATCAACCCTCCTTCAAGGAAAAAGTATTACATCATTGTGTACACAGATTATCTGACAAAGCGGGTAGAGACCAAAGCAATCAAAGCAGTAACAGAAGAAAAGGTGGCTGAGTTTTTAAGAGAAAACATTTTCTACAAATTTGGCTACCAAAGAGAGTTAGTAACCGATCAAGGAAGCCAGTTCACCTCCAATTTGATTGAAGACCTGCTCGCTCATCACAAAATCAAGCATAGGACTTCCACCCCATATCATCCTCAAGCGAATGGGCAAGTGGGAGTCACCAACAGAGCATTGGAGGGGATCTTGACTAAGGTGGTGAGCAGTAGCAGAAGTGATTGGGTAGATCGCTTGGTTGAGGCCACTTGGGCCTACAACACCACTTGGAAGACCACAACCAGCTTCACACCCTATGAGATGGTCTATGGAAAGAGAGCTTTGCTGTCAATTGAGTTTGAATAACACCTTGAGAATGGCAGCTCAGCTAGACCTAGACCTCAGTCATGCTCAACAAGAAAGGTTAATGCAGCTGAATGGGTTAGATGAACTTCGAATGCAAGCCCTCCTCCACTCAGAAGTGACTCAACTTCAGAGGAAGGTGTGGCATGACCGGCACCTTAATGACAAACAATTCCAGCCGGGAGATTGGGCGCTGCTATATGATTCCAGACATAAGGATTTCAAAGGAAAGCTGAGAACGAGGTGGCTAGGACCATATGCAGTGGAAAGGTGTAATGACAATGGTTCCGTCCTTATCCGGACTATTGACAAAGAAGCCATCCCCATGTTCGTCAATGGGCATCGACTAAAGATCTACAGGAAACCTCTTTCGAGGCAAGAGTTCATCAAAACCATGGAGAAATCAGTGTTGGTCATAGAGAAGGGGTCTGCCTCTGTTTTGGGCACACCCTGAGCATCATTTCATATTAAAAAAAAAATAATGCAATAAGAAGATCATTGGGTGAAAACCTTTTTGAGGCGCCCCTGCTGTCTCTTTAAAAAAAAAAAATGGGAATAAAAAGATCCTTGGGTGAAAACCTTTTTAAGGTGCCCAAGGCAGGCGGTAGGGGTGAAAACCTCATTGAGGCGCCCCTGCTGTCTCTTAAAAAAAAGGGGAAAAAAAGAAAAAAAAAGGGAAAAAGAAAAGAGAAACAAGAAGAAAAATAAGCTGATCTCTGGAAATGTTGCAGGTTGCAGGCATATAGCGCACGAAAGGAACACTGTCAACTCAAAGGCAAGGGTCCCTGTCAAGCTACCAGACACCCTCTCATGTACACCTACCATGAACACTCATTTTTGCAAAGTTTTGGGCACAATCGGATCATGGTTCGGCCTTTTACAGGAAGTTACAGGACTTTCTACAGGAAGTTCTGTAT
The DNA here is from genome assembly GCA_000404065.3 of Pinus taeda. NCBI lineage: Eukaryota > Viridiplantae > Streptophyta > Pinopsida > Pinales > Pinaceae > Pinus > Pinus taeda. Next base: position 156,338 of record APFE030746491.1, read on the forward strand.
TTCTACAGGAAACTTCCTGTAGAACGTTTGGACAGGCCAGAATCGACTGCAGGGAAGGATTTGGAGCTTTAAGTCGACTGAGGAGGCATGAAACCACCCTTTTTTGCCATCCTCCACTCGCTCCACCACTTTTCACCATCGCCACTCCAATCTGAGCAAGCATACCTGCACATGCAACCAGAACTTTTTTTTTTTAAATAAGGAAAATTGTGATTTTTCAATCTCAGAAATAAGGCCTTTTGAGGCTCGAGCGCTCACCTATTTAGGTGACATCAAGACCTTTCACCTATGCAATTGGACTCAAACTATGACAGCATGCACCCCAGGAGGAGAAATGGCTACAAGATGTCCTACAGGAATCCTGTAGAAGCTGATCCAGCTGGAGTACCTGCCACGAAAATACCAGCAGCTTGCAGAGATGGTGCATGCCATGTTCACCACCAGAGGAACGGGTCTCCAAGACTCACAGCCAGCAGCAGCCAATGTAGGGAAGCTCCAGCACCTGACCACGAAGCAGCAGCACACGGATCTGACATCCTTCATCTTGAAACTTGGAAAAAGCCACGTCCACGACCACACAGGTAAGTAACTAACCTTATTTCGTCCAATTGCATGAACTATACTCTAAATGTCCGCAACTCTGAAAATGGGCGGATTGAACAAGGCTGGTTGCCACTCAACTGGCCACCACAGCCCGTCAAGCGGCCTCCTAGGATCTGAACTGGATCGATTATGCCGAAAGGGTGGATAATTGGCACGTGGGAAATGTCCAGTCGGGAAGAAGCGGAGGTATGACAAGATTGGCAGCGGTAACTCCAGCGGAGAGAATTCGGCGGTCAGGGGCACGCTGGGATATGATTGCGGTGACGTCGGCCAACGGACCATCAGGGACAGCTCAATCCCGCGCCATGAATTCCGCAGCAATTCAAACTCGGTCGGTTGATACTTATGATGCACTGCAGTCATTTATGAAACAACTGTTTTCCAGCCGAATGTGCGTCCTCTTCCTCTGCAAGCGGTTAACCCGAAGTTTTCTACCTGTTCAAGCGTCCTGCTGCCGCTCAGACTGGTCCTGCGCTGCCGTAAACTCCTCCGAAAACCGAGAACAAACTTCTACAGGAAACTGCGCTACATGAAACGCGGCATCCGAAGCAGTGCATACTGTTCACGTTGAGGGTGGCGAATTTCGGAGGTAGGCAGAATTTAACCTCCCCATGCAAAGAAAATTTTTCAAAGGTGGTGCAATCGACGTAGAAAAGGGGTAGAAAAATTTAAGTGCAATTCTGTCTGGTTTTATATATGCGTCGCTGCTAAAATCGTCGTAGTCATCTGCATGAGCAACTTTCTTCACGCATAAATGAAAACTCCTTCCTGTAGAGGGTGATACCCTGCCGAAACACTGTCAAAATTGTAAATTTTATGCCGCTGAGTGTATAAGAGAGACGTAGCTCTGCGCTCCGAGTGAAAACTCTCGAAATCCTCCTTTTTGTACAGCTGAGCAGGCAAATTCAGTAGGGTAATCGACCAAAGGTATCTTTTTTATCTGCTCTAAGGAGAGAATCCGCCCAGAATTCTCATTCTGCGAGCGCAAACACAGAATTTGACCATGTCAGGTGGGTTCATTCGAAAGGAACCGTCAGATTCAAAGAAGTTACGGGAAAACCCTGAGGTGGTAGACCTATTTTCCCGTGCACAATGGATGTCATTTTGTGACAAGCTCCAAGGGAATGACGATGAAATTACGGAAGAATTCCTTCGGTCCCTGAAGCCGAAATCGAAAACATTGGCCGTCGTCAATTTCAGAGGACTGACCCTCAGACTCACCCAACAGCTCATCAACAAGGTGACTGATCTTCCAATGGGAATGTCGTGGGATAAGGAGGAAAGGAAGTTGGGTAAGAAGGCTAAGGAAGAATTCTTCTTGCCAGAAGAACAATTCTCAGAAGATAAAAACGGAGTTCGAAGGACTAGCCTATAGCCGCTATGGAGTGTAGTCAGCCTCCAAATTATGAAGTATATCACGTGCGAGGGGAGATTTAGCATTATATATGGATATCATTTTCGGCTGCTCACCGAACTCAGACACCACATGGACCTCCCCTCGGAGAAGAAATTGAGCATTCCATATTTCCTCTTGCAGTCCATGACTGAATGTGCCACCAAACTCAGAGAAGGGACACCAGACCAGCTAGCTCGTCATGGGCTTATTAAGCTCCTTGTGGAAGATGCACTCCACACTTTCACTGTCCCTCTCTCCTGGGAAATTTTCTGGAATATGTAAAAGGATGATGATATCCGAGTCTTAGCTGAGGAGCTCACTTCTTCCAGCAGTGAGGAGAAGGAGCCTCCTCAGGCCGAGAAGAAAGCTAAAAGACAAGACACCCCTAGAAAAACACCAAGAAGGAGCAAAAAGGAACACCAGCAGCAAAGCAAGCTGCCAAAACAGGGGATGATGGGATTGCCCCAATGCCCAGGGAAAAACGATTACAAAGCAGGGCAGAACGGACTGAGAAAGTCCAGGACAGTAAGGGCACCCCTAAGGCAACCCCAATCAAGATGAAAGAAAAAGTCCCCTCGGCCAATCAGGCTAAAACCATGCCCTCGATTCCTACAGGAAAGCAGCAGACTACTCCTACAGGGAAGCAACAGAGTGCTCCTACAGGGAAGCAACAGAGTACTCCTACAGGGAAGCAACAGAGTGCTCCTACAGGGAAGCAACAGAGTGCTCCTACGGGAAAGCAGCAGAGAATTCCTACAAGAAAGAAGCAAGGTCTTTCTACAGGAAAATTGAAAACGGCTTCTACAGGAAGCCAGAAAGCGACCGCTACAGGACTTTCTACAGGAAGTCTGAAAGGAGGACAACAGAAGGAGAAATCGGTTGAAATGCTAGCTAGGGAGGTAGCAGCTGTGCTGGCCGCCCTAAGCACCTCTCCCAAGCCAAAGGAAAAATGAAAAAGGGAGACTCCTCTGTATTTCAAAGCAAGAAGGAGTGTGAGAATTAACACTGGCAGACCCCAGCCTCCATCCAAAGAACCAATCACTATTGTGGATACCCCTACCACGCCAAGGGATAAATCCCCCTCCAAAGCCTCCATTACTTATGAGCGGGGGAGCCAAAAAACATCTTCATGGAGGGATAGAATGGAGAAATTAAGCTCAGAAGCCTCTCTACAGGATGCTGAGGCTATTCTACAGGAAACTCGGGTTAGGCTGAAAGAAGCAGAGCAGATGGAGGAGAAGCCAGTCGAGTCACCAGAAGAGGAGGAGGGAGCAGCCAAGTCACCACCAAAGGAGGATAAAACTGATGTTATCATGGAACCAAGCCCACAGCCCAACTTGGGCTCTTATTATAACTTTTTGGAAGCAGGCAGAATTATTCCCCAAAAGTTTATAGTGCCACTGTTTTTAGCACTAGAAGAAGAACGGGTACGAACCCACACGTGGATAAGGATAGCTAAATCTAAAGGAGTAGCAAATATTGGGCCTCTAGAGGAAAGGCTCAAGGAAGCACAAAGAGGATTGGCAAGAGTGAGGCATGTGGAAAGCTCTCAGCAAGCCAAGTTGAGAGAAGAAAATGAGCTGCTCAGGTAGCAGCTCCACCTGCAGGGACAGAGGAAAGAAAAGGACATGGCAGCCAAGGATCCCTCAGCAGAGCCTCAAGGAAAAGAAGAGATGCAAGCTGATCTTGAGGAGTTCAACCAGCAGCTACAGGAAAGGGGACTACAAGCAGATATGGAGATATAATCCCTAAAACAGCAGGTGCAAGAAAAGGAGGCACAACTGGCCTGCATGGCCAGTTGGGCAATGGAAGCCCTGCAATGTAGGCAACCGGCCAAATCTTATGGCCTGTACCTAAGGGACCAGTGGCTGCAGTTCCAAATCAATACACTGGCACAGAGGGGTATCTCTCACATCCAAAACCCCCAGCAGTTCACGGATCTGTGTAACACCAGTTCATCGGAAGATAAGGCCAAGCTCTCAGAGTTTTACCTCCATAATTTGGCCCTTCCAAAAATCACTTCGTGGGACCCCAACACAGCAGTAGGGGACATGCAGCTGATGCAATGACCTCATGGTTAAACCACGAAGAAAAGAGAGTAGCTGAGGTCAGGAATGTCATGGACCGGGAGTTACACGAGCCACTGCTGATTAGAGCAGAGCCAGGGGACCCCACAGCACTGATATCCGCTCACCAGCACCTAGCAACCAATTCTCAAGGTTTATTATAATTCATGGATCGTCAGGCCCAGGCCATAGCACACTTCGAGGATATGGAGAGGTTACTAGGGGACAATTGTGTTCATGCTTGCACCCGTAGGTGGAACACATTGTCCCACAGCCTCAAAATTCGAGAATATCACACTCCAACTCGGATGAGGGAGGCTTTGGCACGGGTACCTCTCTACAAGAAGACTATGCAGAACCTCCAAGCCAGTTGGATAGGCCTCAAGCTAAGTTCACCCTTGCTTTTGGGATTGTTAGAGGGAGGCTCAGAGGAGGAGGAGCATAAGCAGTGGGAAGAAGTGGAGAGGAAGGCCGGATTTCATGACAGTCTGGAGGACACTACTTCAGAGGCCTGGGATGTAAGAGTGGCCATCAAAGCAATGAAAGACGAGGAGCTGGATTAGTTGCTCAGGGATGAGCAACCCTTTTAGCAGGGGGGTGATGATGAGCCCCAAAATTGGTAACAATTTGGGCTCATTTGGCCTAATTTTCCTTGTTCAGTCCTTGTTCAAATCCATCATTTTCTATAGTTTATGCATTATTTTTAGTATGTTTGTGTCTTTGGTACGAATAAGGGAAGTTACTTTTCCTAGGTGGTTAACATGTGTCTATTTTAGGTTTTTTGACGTATTGGAGCAAAGTCAAAGCAATCATGAGCTATAAGGCAGCCAAGCCTGAGGTGAGGACTTGAAGGGGGGTGCCTATGGCATTCAATGACCCTTCCTCGGGATCTCACCTTCAGCTCCGAGCTCCAAAGACCACCGAGCCGAATCTAGAAGGCAGCCAATCAGAATTTAGAAAGGGGCTGTTTGACTCACAGTTTGATAGCCGAGTTCCACAGATTGAGGAGGCCAGCTAGGTCCCTCGTTATCTATAAATGTTGAGGCCTCAGCCTTCGTAAAAAGACTTTTGAACCTATTGTGTACTTTGTACTCCAGTGCTGCAGCAACTCTATCTTTTGTATCCATTTTTGGCAAAATTGTTATGACTCTTTTTGAATAATGAGAAGCAGTTTGGTTTCCTATCAAATTTGAGTTTTTCATAGGAGCCAAAGCTCTCGGGGTTGGGCCCATCCTGAGAGCCTAGGACCTCCTTTCTGTATTATTGTTTTTCTTTACGTATCACTGTTTTTTTCTTTTATGCATTTGAACACCTTGCTGTTAAGTAGATTTTGTTATGTTGCTGGGGTAGATCACTGTTTATGAATGGTTTTGGTTTAGATGTTGTTTTGGTAGAATAATAACAGCAAGATCTCCAAGAAAAAGAGACAACTACACTCCTGGTTTCACCTCGGCCTTATTGGATTTGGGGCTGGAATTGAGGAAACAGTGCTGCCTCACAAAAACACTAGTTTGCTGCTTATGCAATCTTTTAGTGTGCTTGTTTTAGCTGCAGAGATTAGTCATGGGTTTGGACATCTGAAATGTTTCCTTACATAGATGGTGTACAAGGTTTTCTTCCCAAATAAAGTTGCTGCTCATTTATGTTGATTGATGGATAGAATAGATTAGTTTAGGATTTGATCATTTGCAGGTTTTTGTAGAATTTCTCAAGGCACACCATGCAGGGTATCCTCCTCCTTCATCCATCCTCCCAAAGCATCATCTAAGCCTCTTGTTCTGTCTCATAGCTAAGCTGCCCTTTTTCCCATCTATCCTTTGTGTCTACGAAATCTTACCTTCTTGCTTATCATTGCCTTAGTCATCTTCGAGCCAAGTCAACCTTCCACCAAACCTCCCACCAGTCCTTAGGCCATGTTTAGACCCCTATCCTACCTCTAGACCCATTCGTGCACCTTCCCTCACTCACCCACCTCCTAAAGACCGACTTCCAAGTTTCCTGTAGAAATTCTGAAGTATCCTGTAGAACCCCTGCAGACTTCCTGTAGAAGCTCACAAGTGAGGTTTTCTGATAGCCAAACCTTGTGAGACTCCGGGGAAGAGTGTTAGGGACCCCTCAGACCCTCTCTAAGCCTCTCCAACTACTTCCAAGCATTCCTCTTCCTTGGTCCACTCCTGCACAGTGAAGCACAGTTCAAGTATATGCATGTGAAAATCGACACTTAATCAAGAAAATACAAAAAGATAATTTCTAGACCAAAAGTAGACTAAGACATGTGCATTTTCCATTTTTGAAGTCAATGGCATCTCATTCAACAGTCTGTATTCTCATTATTGCATCAATAGAACTAGCTGGTAGAATTAGGGTTTGCTAGGGTTTGCATTCCTCTTTTGCTTTCAGTTTCTTTCCGCAAGTAGATTAGCTCTCCTTTGAGTTAGCTTTCATCCATCATTTACAAGCTTCATCTAAGAGCTTATAGAAGTTGGCTAAAGCCCTGGCAGACTTGTGCCAGTTGACCAAGTGACATCTGCGACAAGAGCTAGTACTTGTGCATACAACACCGTCGCTTCCAAGTTTGTTACGAACAACCAGGTTGATAAAAGTAAAGAAGGGAATCCCAGGAGTTGCAGCATTATTGCTGCAATACTGGAGCCCACCAGGTATGCACAAAATAAAGGTATACACTTTGATGAAATATTTTCTCCTGTTGTTAAAATACCTTCAATTAGAACTATTTTAAGTATAGTGGTAGCAAAAGATTTGCATCTTGAATAGTTAGATGTAAAGAGAACCTTTATCCATGGGGATTTGGAGGAAGATATCTATATGCAACAACCACAAGGGTATGAGGTCAAATGGTAGGATAAATTAATGTGCAAGTTGAGGAAAAGCATGTACAACTTAAAACAAGCTCCAAGGTAGTGGTATCTAAAATTTAACAAGTTTATGTTTGAACAAGGTTAACTAGATGTCATTCTAACTGTTCTGTTTATCTTAAGCAAGAAAATGATGGTAGCTATATTATATTTCTATTGTATGTAAATGACATGCTTGTTGCAGGGTCTAACATGCAATAATACATGTTCTCAAAGAAAAAATGGCTAATTCATTTGCAATGAAGGATTTGGGTGTTGTAAAGCAAATACCTGGTTTGAGAACAACTAGATACAAGAAAAATCACAAATTAACATTGTCTCAGAGTGAGTACATAAAAAGGGTCTTGAAAATATTTAATATGAAAAATGAAAAACCAATTAGTACACCTTTGGCTATCCATTTTTGAAACTAAGTAAGGATATGTGTCCCAAGTCTCATGAATAGATAGATTATATGTCTAAAGTTCCATACACATCAGTAGTCAGAAGCTTAATGTATGCAATAGTGTGCACAAGGCTTGATATTACACATGAAGTGGGAGTTGTGAGAAGTTATATGAAAAATCCAAGAAAAGAGCATTGGATGGCAGTGAAGTGACTTTTTAGGTATTTGAGAGGTACTACCATTCAAGCATCATGTTTTAGAGGTTCAAATACTATTCTTCAGGGATATGTTGATGAAGGTATGACAGGTCAAAGAGATAACAGGACGGGCACCATAGGGTATGTGTTTACTGTAGGTGGAACAACAATAATTTGGGTTTCTAAAATGCAAAGTATTTTTTCACTTTCAACAACAGAATCATTGTATGTTTATGCTAGAAAGGCTAGTAAATAAATGATTTGGTTACAAAGGTTTATGGGTGAATTAGACAAGAGGCATGAGATTGGGAGGTTATACGGTGACAACAAGAGTTCCATTCATATTGAAAATAACTCAACATTTCATTCTAATACTAAACATATATATCTTAGGTACCATTTCATATGGTCAATTTCGGAAGATGGACAACTGAATTTGGAAAAGATACACACTAGCCAAAATCCTGTAGATATGTTAACAAAGGTGGTAACCTGGGAAAAACTAAGTTTATTCTCAATTTCAATTGGTATTTAAGTATGATGGTAAAGATGAGAAACAACCAAGTCCAAGTGGAAGAATTATCATGCAAGTGAAGCAGTGGTGGAGGTTCTGTGATTAGTATCCAAGTGGGAGATTGCTGGTTGTGGAGCCTGATTATCTTCCTAATTCAGAGGTCTTGTTTCAACAACGTTTGGACCTTTGTCCTTGACAGGGGGGTGTGGGGGGGCTCCCCCCCAGCACTAGTGTCACTAGGGAGGCCGTGGGGGGAGCATATTTTGGAACACCCACTCTCTCCCCCCTGGTAGGGGTTTAGGGACAGTGACCCCAAAAGAAAAAATTAGAGAAAAATTGCCTTGTAAAATATTATAATTTCATAGCCAATATGGGTTGTTCATTAGGTGAAATACATGACAATAGAAATTATGGTAATTTAGGGTTTTTTTCCCTAGAATGAAACACTATTTATATGAGTGAATTGTATTGAGGTTGTGTATTATTCAGTGTGAGAAAAACATAAGAGATTGTGTGAGAGCGAAGAGGAAGTTACAATGGATTTTATGTAGTTTGTATCCTTTCAATTTGATGGATAATATAAAAGGAATGATTGGCTATTTCTCTATGGATGTAGCCCAAATTAGGTGAACCACATATATCTATGTCTCTCTTGTTTAATGTTTTTATGTGTTTTTGTTTCTGTAATATTTTATGTGTTCCATTGCTCTATTCTTTAATTTCTAACAACTAAATGAGAAATTAGAATGTTATGTGAATGTACATAATAAAATGTGTTCCCTCATAAATAAGTGGCCTATTGCCATTGTATGGAAATATTAGGCTTAACTACAAGAGCACACAAGTAAAATATAAAATCTTAATTGGAGCTTGACTAATCAAATATTAACAAGTTGCCAACACTGTGATCATTGTCCAAATCCACAACATCATCTTCTTATTCTTATTCTTCTCATGAATGTCATTGTATGAGAACACTTAAAGGGCCATTAACACTTGCAATTACAACAAGGGTTGAATTATCACCCTTGAAGGAAAAATTAATCAGAAGGATTGAATTTTCACACCGAAAGATAAAACTAATTAAAAGGGTTCAATTCTCACACTTAAGGGTAGGGTAATTGCTAAACACTCAATCCATTAGGGTTATGATGAGAAATATGAACCATCATCAGGATTCCAAGAAACCTTAGAATATGAATCTAATGGTTAGAAACAATGTATTTAAATGTGTATCATATGAATAAAGTTATCTCACACTTATCCTCTAATATTCCTTGCAATCCAACAATGGTAATGTTTTTGCGTCATATTAGCGATCCAATTTGCGTCATTGCAATGGATTTTTTAAAATTATTATATTAGTTAATGGAAAATATATAAATATTAGTTAATTAATAATGGTTTATCTAATAACATTCCTAATAAAATTTCATTATATTGTAATCAATAATTATATTATAATATACATGAATAAACATGATAAAGAAAAACACATCTATCCACTCATAATTTTTCATATACAATTATCATTTTTTGCCATATCCTAGTAGCATATTTTTGCTCAATGGGAAATGATAATGATATGTACATGTGCAAAATAACATGTGTTCCCACATAAACAATTTTTTTATCACCATTGTAATGAAATATTAAGCTTAACTTCAAGATTACACAAATTAAATATAAAATCTTGATTGGAGCTAGATTGATAAAACCTTAACATGTCGTCAACATCATGACCATTGCTTGAAGCCACACTATTCTTATTCTTTTCATTCTTATGAAGGTCATTTTAAGAACACAATTAAAGGTAATTAGCCCTTGCAATTAATAGTAAGGGCTAAATTCTCACACTTGAAGAAAAAATTAATTCGAAGGATTGAATTTTCACATTGAAAGATAAAACTAATTCAAAGGAATGAATTCTCACACTTAAAGTTAGAGTAATTGTTAGACACCTAATCCATTATAGTCATAGTGAGAAATATGAAACATCATCGGGAGTCCAAGATACATTTGAGGATGAATCCAATGGTAAAAGATAATGCATTTAAATGTGTATAATATGAAGAAAATTATCTCATGCTTATCCTCTAATTTGGGTTGCAATTTAAGAGTATATCAAAGCCTAGGTGCTCTCTAGATCTGATCAAATTTGTGTGCTACTAGGTTCTAGCATTCCCTTAGTCCTGTCCATGACCCTTTCTTGGTCTATGCATAACAATCACATTACTTATCCTATGCATGCTTGGATTGAACATTGGTAGTTCCTTCTTAGATATTCTTCACATATCTGTCCTCATCTTGTAGAACATTTCACTCTACATTATCCTAGGGTTTCTCTTTCTTGATGCTCTCCTCAAATTTCAACTAGCCATTATGAGAAATTGTGTGCTTTTGCATGCTTGTCTATTCTCTTTCAATCCATTCTCAACCTTGTATTCCTTAGATTGGTTTCTCATAGTTTTCTCTCACTAATAAATTTTGTAGGATATTCATATTAGAGTTTTCCTTGCCTTATACCTCTCGAATTGTGTGAATGAATTCCTTTCCTCTCTACTCCACCTGGTTTTGCTTTGGTTTTCTATTATTGTGTTGGGCTATTAAGATTAATATTCAAGAAAGATATATGTGCATTTTGATTTTATTTAGCTCCAAAGAAAAATGCTCATGGGGAAACATTGCACAAGAGTAGTAGTGCACCAATTTTAGGTATCCAAATCCCTTGGTATGGCACTAAACTCATTAATTTGCACCTTATCCTTGAGAATGAGAACCCATTTCTTGCCTTCGATGACCTTAATTATCATCAATTAGGGTTCATCTTCTAAAAGTGATTTGCGAATAGATATCTGGATAATGTGCAGTGCATATCCATGCAAAAACCCATGGCCACATTTCTCTTTAAGGATATGGATAACCTTGGATCAATTACTTCATGGAGATCAACAACAATTTTACTATCTACAATGCAACATTTGAATCCCAGGTTGATTACATAAACAAATGTAGTCCTCATAAGAAAGGCACTTATTTCTTGGCACTAATATCATGACACATCATCCTTTATTTGATGTTGTTCGCATTAGAACTCCTTGCCAACAATTTGATTATGTCAAATACCTTGTAGCGTCATAATTTTTTTTTTATCAATATTGTTGCCTAAGGAAGTCTTGCTCGTAAAGTGTTCATATGGAATATTGACACAATAATGGCTATAGTCTCATGGAATAAGTGAATCAATGGGTATGCCCTTTGATACCAATCTCAACAAGAAGTGGTGCCCATACAAGAAGGAACTATTCCTCGAGTGATGAAATGAGCTTCTTCATTTCCATGTGATATCCTAATTGTTTGATGAGAAATATTGGAGTGTTTGTGTGAATATGATTGGGAAACCTAATATTGTTGTATATTCATTCCTAAAGATCAATTCAAATTCATAATTAAGAATGTTGGTAACTTGCAAATAGTTTTTTTTTTGTAATTTTTCTAGTTAAATTGCATTGTAAAATGGGTGCGTTTTTGGTATAAGCCAACATCCCCATTGAGTTTTCCACATGGAGGATCATAGTTATTTTATTTTTATCCTTGTGATCATTGTGCAAATATTTTTTTCCTCTCACTTTGTATCTGACAGGAAGAATAATACTAGTGACTAATAGTCAAGCTTCTAGTTTTGAATCCCTATAAATCAAGCATGTACAAGCTATCCTCAACCAAATTTAGATCTAGAGCCTCAATCCTGATCCAGGGATATACCCATAGTCATAGCCATGAAAATGATTCGATTTTGGTCTTCATAAAACCATTTTGTAATAGAAGACTTAAATATTATGCTAAACACCAGTTTACAATAATCTTCAAATCACCATTTGTGAGCACTTCTAGTCAGGAGAAGACATCAATACCCATCTAAATCAATAAATTTTCCAGGAATAATTGAGACTTATAGCCAAGTTTCAAATTTTTTGGTCATCATCAAATCATCATTTGTGAGCACTTCCAATTAGTAAAATATATCAACTTTAGCCAAACATGGAAATGCTATGGGTACTATTGAGCCTTGAGCTAAGTTTTAGAGTTAGTGGCCAATCTTAAATCACCATTTAGTAGAAGACGTTGGTTTATGGTATCCATTGGGTTTGTGGTATCCCAAAATCACTAGATTCGTAGAGCACATTTAATTGTCGTCATGTGTTATCATCTCTATGCTTGGATTCATAAGAACCCCTTTGGAAAAAGTGGGGAAATGTTAGACACCTAATTCATTAGAGTTATGGTGATAAATATGAACCATCATTGGGAGTCCAATAGACGTTGGAAGATGAATCAAGCAAGGAGAAATAATGTATTTTAATATATATCATATGAATAAAATTATCTCATGCTTATCCCCTAATTTGGTTTGCAATCCAACAATAATAAATAAAAAAGACTAAATTCTCACACTTAAAGATAAAATTAATCATAATTTACCTCAAGTACCACATGTTGCAAGTGCTCCACCATTTTTATATAGATTTTATTTAGCACATATTTCATTCCTTCATCGATTGACTCACACCCATACTCTTTCAACTTTATTTCCACTAGAGAGAGCAACATATCCAACTTTCCCTTAATTTGAAAAAAAGATGAAATGGAGAACACCGGTTAACAAGATTAAAGTTATAATTGTAGCAAATGAACAACTCCATTGGGGATTCAAGGAATATCTATCCAATATGATTTAATCCTTGTGAATCAAATAATATAAGTGATAGATGATTATTACTCATATTTGTCTATTTTTTTTCATGTGTTTGCAATTACTTGTTTTTCCTTTTTAATTTTTTCCTACCCTTTCTCTTGCAATTGTTATCATGACCTCTAGATTCAGATCCACCTAACCTCTTATTTGTGGTAAGGTAAGTACATAATTGGAGATATAATGTGAAATAATTAGATCATAGTTTCATTAACTAAATTAGAGCATTGACAGACACACACACACATTCCAAAATTTTTTCATTTGAAAATTTAAGGGAATGGGTATATGGGGAGAGAAGAAAAGAGGAGAGGGAGAAGAAGAAAGAGATAAATAAGAGAAGGGAGGGAATGAAAGATGGGAAAGGAGGAGGAGGAGGAAGAATAAAATGAAGAAGAAGGACCAGAAAAAAGAGGAAGATGAAGGAGGGGAAGAAGAAGAATAAGATGAGAAGGAGGAGTGGAATAAAAAGCGAAAGAGGGTGGCATGAAAGAAGGAGAGGAGGAGAAGGAAAAGAAGAGGACAAAGAGGGGGGCATGAAATAAGAAGAGGAGGAGTGGAAGAAGGAGAGAAAGAGGGGAAAGAAAGAAGAAGAAAAGGAGAAGGAGGAGTAGAAGAAGAAGAAAAAGAGGGGGGCATGAAAGAAGAAGAGGAGGAAGGGGGATTTGAAAAACAAGAGGAGGATAATAAGAAGAAAAATAGAGGAAGGAAAAGAAAAAAGAATGAACGAGTAGGAGGAGTCAAAGTCTAAGAGGAAGGAGGATTTGGAGAAAAATAGGAAAATGAAAGAAAAGGTGAAGAGGAAGAGTGGGAGAAGAAAAGAGGGGGAAGGAGGCAAGGAAAGGGGGGAGAGGAAGTAGAAAATAAGAATAAGGTGGGAAAAGAAGAGGCAGGGGGAATAAGAAAATGAATGAAAAAACAAGAGGAAGAGGAGGAAGAGGAGAAGAGGATGAAGAAAAAACAAGGAAGAGGAGGAGGAGGAAGGGGGATCATTTTTAGGAAATTAGGGTAGAGGAAAGAGGAAGATCAAGAAAGAAGACTAGAGGACACACTTGTTCATACAACTTTTTCTTGTGGTCTAATTTTATGAACATGTGTTGATTGTTCTTTTTATTGAAAGTTTGACACATTTAACTTAACTTCAATGCTTTTATTTATTTATCTTTTATTAATAGAATGCTCCATAATAATGCCTTTTATATTTTTTTTGTATATTAAAATGAAGTTGGTAGTACATCGCTTGTGAGTTTATAATTATCCATTTAATTATTTATTTTAAAATTTAAATTATTTTAAAAATATTATTGTGAATAACTGAATCTCTTGCACTCTTATTACAACTGGTTATTGGAGAATTTATTAAGATATAACTCATATTTCTATATAATATAAACATGAAAAATATTAACAATAATAAAATATTTTAGATAGATGATAATATTAGAGTAAAAAGTCTTTTGCTATATAATATGGCGATCATAGTTTGATTTCAAATATTATCATAGTTTGATTTCAAATCCAAATATAGAAATTATAATTTTTTCCTTATTATAAAAACTTAGAAATTATAATTTTTTCCATATTATAAAAACTACGAGATATGTAAAAAGATATGTAAAAGTCAAATTCATTTCTCATCCAAATATTATATTGAGTTTTTTTTCACTCTAAACTTATTTAGAATTTTCATTATAATGACTACTTTTATACATACATTTTGATACCATTTCAATAAAGCATAATCTCCGGATTTTAATACAATTTCACTAAAGCATAATCTCTATTCATTAACTTTTGCAATAATTTCAAATTCAATATTATATGTTTTAAATAAAAAAATACGTTTTAACATTTCAAGAGAAGCAATTAATATAGGAATAATTTTACCTTCGCCAATGGATCTCCATTGGATAAAAATTTATTTTACTTTTTTAAAACTTATATATTTTATATATATATATATATATATATATATATATATATATAATATAAATATAAATATAAATAAATAGTTTTTTTTTTTATATATTATATATATATATATATATATATAAATAGTTTTATTTTTATATATATTAAGAAAAATGATGTTGAGAATCTTTATAAGTATGTTCACTCATACAAGAATTATAGTTACTGGTGCAACAAAAAAATAAAATAATTATTGTGATCATGAAATTTTCTCTTATTCATGTGTTTTATCAGCCCAAAACTCTTTGCATTGTATATCTTTACATGCACAATACGATTATAGGTCAAGATGGGTATAATGTTCACTACGGTCAAGATGGGTATAATGTTCACTACTGCCATAATTATAACTCTCTGCTCAAACTTTCCAAAAAATCCAAAATTTAACAAATACATAAATATCAGTGTGAAAAAAAAACCGATACCGCTATCAAATCTAATTAACATGCATTATTACTGTGGCTAAATCTCTACTTCAGAAGTTGTACATTAGCACTCATTTCATATAAGTTTTAAATGCGCTCAAGAATAATCTACCCAAAAAACATGGAGTTCATTAAGACAATTATAATATTGTTAAAGTTGAATTTGAATAAAATTAAGAGAGTTCAGGAATATGCAACCGGTTTAGAAACTAAACATGTGTTTATGTCGTGTCCCATGCTTAATATATCAAAGAATCTAACTATGAAAGCTTATTTTATTAATACATTCTAGTTGTCAACTAAATGTGGCCTATTCTATTAATGCATTCTAGTTGTCAACTAAATGTAGCCTATTTCTTGATGTTTCTACTAGTTGTCGACCTTGAAGTAGCAATGAAG
>APFE030746493.1:0-11702 GCA_000404065.3 Pinus taeda
TCTGGTTGTTTGGACCTTGCATTGTTTAGCAATGGGAACTCGGGAAATGCACATTGCAGGCTAAGTGGGACTGGTCGTTGGGGTTTGGTAGGTAGAGGCTTGGCATCTGAGGCTGAGGGCAGCGAGGGCTAGCTAATATGTCGAGTATGAGTATGGTCGTGCTGCTGAAACCACGACAAATTATAGGGCACTAGGAGAAATTAATATGTTAAGAGAATAACTAGGATCCCTATGGGTGGTGTCGAGTATGATAATGACATAGGTATTGTTCTAGCTTGCTGGGCAGAGGGGAAAGGGACTGCACTCCACGGAGTGAAATCTATCAGGTTGAGGCTAGGCTCACTTGCATGGCCTTGGCCTGGGATTGTCAACCATACAGTGTATGAGAGGCAATAGGGGTGGAGGGGTGAGAACTTAGAAGGGATATGGAGCTCAGCCATATATAAGGATTGGCTCTCCGCTCATCTTGCCCCGATAATAATAGCAAATGGAAAAAGGCAATGAATGGGGAGGATGACAACAATGAAAATTCAAGTTAGGACAATAACTAGTGCTATAATATGTCAAAGTGCTCTCGGTTAACAAATCTTTCCTGTGAATTGGTGTCGAACAATGTTGACATGGCTCGGCCAACGAGAGGTCGCGGATGTGGAAGATGAGGCCGGAAGCCCAGAAAGGATAAGGAATTGAGCACGTCGGAGCCCCATAGAGGGAGGAAATCGATAGAGAATCTTATTAGTGAAGCTGTTGTGGTATATCGTGAGGGCACGGATGAGGGCATCCAAAATCTGTTAGAGGAATGGGAAGAGGAAATTAAGCAGGGCAGTGAGACATAGGAGGATATGGAGAATTGGAGGATACTCGTCTCAAACCTTGGGAATACTAGAGGCAGGATAACGCAATTCAAGCAGACATTGTACCTCTACTGGCTAATGAAAATCCTATTGGGTAAAGCCATGGAACAAATCTTAGTGGGTATGACGGTTTCTATCGAAGAGATGTCGAGCTACAAACAAGATCTGCAAAAAATTCAGTTCCAACTCCATAAGCAAGATGTTCGACTCGAGAGAATTGAAAGACACATTCCATGCATCTTAGAATTGCCTGAGATGTCTGGAGAAACTATCAAGGATCCTACACCTGTGGAATCGGCCTCGGAGGAGCAAAAGGGCTAGTCAGTTTACCATCTTTACTTTTGTTATATATGTGGTTAGCTTTTACTTTCCGTCATGTAAGTATATCTATAGACAGATATATAGAGTCGGGTCATGAAACAAAGACATATATAGATTGTCTAGAGAGATTGAAACTCTATTGTTTTTGGATGGCTTACAATGAGGATAACTGGCCAATAGACTTGGTTTCCCATTGGGCAAGTTGAGGCCACCTAGCCAAACTATGTGCTGTAAATTTATAAATAGAAAATGAAAAGTCCTACCAAGCTTAACACAAAAAAATCCAAAAAAATTTTAATAATATTTTTTAAAAAAATTTATGTTTAAATTTTAAAGTCTTTAAAAAAATGGAGAAAAAAACGTTTTTAAAAAACAATAAATATTATAATATTTTTAAAATATCAGATTCATGTGTCACTTTTCCCCAATGATGGATATTCAATGATCATTGTATTTTCTTTTTAAATGAGGATGAATGTAATTTATAAATAAGATCTATGATTCAACTTCTACTATTCTCTCAAAGTGAAAACCTCTTTTCTAAGTACAAAACTTGAAGAAAAGTTTACACGAGAAATTTGATCCCTCTCGAAGCTAGACAAATCCGGAGTTAATATAGATCTAGGCTGGTTTAATTATTAATTTTATTTGTTTAGTTTAATTTTATTTTTTTATTTTAGTCAAAGTTTTAACTAGTTATTTTATTTTTAATTTTTAATTTTTATGTAATTTGAATTCCGGTCAAATGTTTAGTTAACATAATACTATTGGACAATTACAATAATCTTCCCAAATGAGATGGAGTGTCCTGCCAACACTGTAATAAAATTAAATTAAAAAAAAATATTTATAAAATATTTTGATTGTGAAATGAGAGATTGGTTTTGGGCATGTGATGTTGATGAACCATGGTATTGGTCCATGGTATGGTATGGTTAATAATATCCATGGTAAAGTGGGGTGAGTATCCATGGTTAAAAGTTTTGTTAATTGTAAGTATTATTTTGGTTGTGAAATGAAAGATGGTTTTTGGGCATGTGGTATTGATGAGCCATTATATTGGCCCATGGTATGTTATGGTTAATAATATCCATGGTTAAAAATCTTGTTATACTATAAGTATTAAGTATTTTTGTGGTTATTAATGAAATTCAAATATGGTTACAAAATTATTATTTTAATTTATATGGTGAAATGGATCTTAATTTATAGCTACTATTCATATCTTATATATTTTCATGTGATAGAGGTGTAGATATATGTCAAAAGTAATATAATATTTTTTCTTTAATTAATAAAATGTTATATAATTAATAAAAATAGTTAGAAATAATTTTAGTGTGAAATGGAGAGATGGTTTTTGGGTATGCTGTATTTGCCCATGGATTGTAAAAAAACTTTTACAACTTAATATATTATATCGGAAAAGTGGACGTGAATATCCATGGTTAAACATATTGTTATATTGTAAGTTTGTGTGCTTATTAATTAAATTTAAATATGGTTACATAATCATTATTCTATTTGATAAGGTAAAATAGATATTAACTTATTATTGCTATTTATATATTTTAATGTAATATGTATATTATGATTTTATTTAAAACTAAATTGTTCAGAATTTTATTAATAAAAACAAAATTACAGTGTAACAAATTTGAATTTTATTAATTTTAATACTTTTTATGAACACTACATGTTTACCAATTTAAGTATTATAAATTGGACATATTAATATAAATTCAACATATTACACTGACATGTAAAAATGTTTACAAACTTTCTTACATTACATCTACACATTTCAATTCTTATTAACCTATTATTTATTTATTAAGTAGAGTTTTGGCGTAAATCACATGAAAAAAACCTTTGTCGATGCGTTTCGAACCAACTAGTGTGGTTCATCGTCAGGACAAGTTGAATGAACAGATCTCACTTTTCATCCTAAATAGATAGCAAAACATTCTAAACAAGGTAATGGCTATAATGACGATGGCTAGAATTGACCACGAAACAGCTAGTTGACTTAGATAAGGGTTAAAAACTTTATTAAATAAGTTAGTACTCTTATTAAAATATGAAATGGATCATTTTATAATTATAAATATATATTAGAAAAAGTAAATTTGAATAAGTAAAAAATACATTAATAAAAAATTGTTAGTTATCACAGTTATTATAAAAGTTAGCTATACAGTAATCTGTAAATAGTTAAATTATATTTTTAATTAAAATATAAGTTAAAAGGATGGACTACCCTAGAGTCTCGCACTCTGTGCTCGCATTTTACGGGGTCTTTACATTACATTGACCCAAAACTTGGGATTTAAGTCCCAAAAACACGCTATGGGGGATCTGCTGCCCAACAAGCCCCTAACACAATCATCGTGACTCGTCCCGAGTCACTCGACTGGTGCACTGATTTTTGTGCGAAGTTCATCCAGCAACCTCTGTGATTCGCTTACGTCTACAGCACATTCTTCCGTTTTCCATTGTACCCGTTGTGCGCATAGCTCCGATGCTTCGTTGTCAGGTGCAATTCCTTTCCTGAGTGCGTATATGCCCTGCATCTGTGCCAACTTTCCCTCGATCTTAGCTGTGACCATGAATGCTTCCTCAAGCTAAGGCTGGATGTGTTCTTTAAGCACTGCTTCTTTCTGACGTGTGACGTCCATTTGTGCCTTGAAAGCCTAGGCCTCCCTCATACTGGCTAGTCGCTAAGTAAGGGTGAGTGTCTGCGCAGTCCCCCGGACATTTTCGTAGGCCTACTGCAATTCCTGCGCTTCTATCTTTAATCGTTGTAGCGTTGGGTCTTCCTGCAGTGAAGTGAGGGTGAAGAGTGACTAATCTAACAAGTCAGTGCAATCTTATATGGCACGCTCTATTGCTTCCAACCCTGATTGAATGTCGTAGTGCCACTGTTCTCTGACTTCTGGCGGTGTAGAGGGCTGCACTTTCAGCCTCAGCTCCTCGATCTGTAGGTTGACATCCATCTAGATCCTTGTTGCTTCCTCCTTTGCCTCGCGGAATCCACTGGCCAGTTTGTGGATCCGAATACCTACTAGTAATTCTGCTGCAATCTCTAGCTCGAGGATGCAACGACATACTTCCTCAACTATTTGCTCCAACTACTGAGCCTATGCTACTGCTTCATTGTGTTGGAGGCTCAGTTGCTCGATGTTGATTCATTGTTCACTGAGCACCTGTATTGCCCATCCTTCCCCAGCGCAGAGCTCTGTCATCGCTCCATGCTGCAGCTAGTATAATATTTCTCGTGGGAGTGCAGCTAAGTTTAAATCCAGTCCCTTGAGTCGGCTTACCATGGCTCTGTCCTCCGTATTGTCCGTTGTCAGTGCTCCTTCAGGCAGCGCCACAATATTTTCCATTTTGGCCTACAGCAATTGCTCGGTTGCTGATGTACCTGTAATCCTAGCTTCCATTCCCTGCTATGGGGCCCACACCTGAAGTTCCTGGAGTTGCGCCCTAAGCTCCCCCAACACATTCTACTGCTCCATCATTGCCTCCTGGAGTGCCTCCCTGGTGACTTCATGAACTATGTCATTGATGTCATATAGGTCACCCTTGGTTAGTGTAACAGGCTCCCCATCCAACTTGCAAGCCTTGGTCTTCTTCCGTGGCCCTGTTCGCTCTATCCCGCGCGGTCATTTCAATTGTGTTGAGGTGGTGCTTGGGTCCGTGCCTGCCATTGTCTCATCTGTCCCCTATTCTGTGGTTAGGTTCGGGCCTCTTTCTTCTTGCATTGTAGTGGCCCCTACTGCTGCTGCCTTTTCTGCGGCAGCCTTCGCTACCTCCCGGGATGCCCGTGCTTTTGCAACTAGTTGTTCATTCCACTTTTGTTGTGTTAGCCACTTGGTGGCAGCCTTTTATTTGTGAATCTCCATCTCGTCATGCACTACCACATCTGGTGCTCACCATTCTGGTGGCCATGTGTCGAGAACTGCGAAAACAACGTCATCTATTGCGATGAAGGGGAGCATGGTCCACTTCTGCTCCAGATCCTTCCACGCCTTGTTATACACATTGTGGATATCTGCTTTAAAGCCTTTAAATTTCTTCAGACTGTCGTATACCAAGGGGGATAGGTACGCTTGTTTGTTGATCCACAGTCATACGCGCACCTCCATTAGTACCCAGAAGATCTTGGTTTCTCAGATGCGCGTGGCATCCTTCGTTGCCGATAACGACGCATATTTTGCTACCTCTTGCCAGTCCTGGTCAAGGGGAGGAAACTGACTATCCTTAGGTAATTCTCTTGTAACCAATAGGATGGATTAGAGCAACCATGCGTAGTGGAAGGTCTTACCCTACTCCTGGGCCTCCCTGCAGTTCATTAGGAACTCTTCGCAGAGGAACTATGACCAGTTGAATCATACCCCTTCTTTGCATTGCTCGGCCAGGCGATGACTGTTGCTGGTACCTCATTGCCACGACATTTTCTCATCACCTTTCCTACCAACAACTGGATAGCGATGCGGACCCCTTTGTCTTGAATGCTAGTAATAACGTAACCCCTCTACTTTTTCTCCGACTTATATTTCTTTTTCATGGCCTCCGCAATCTCCAAGTCTCCACTTGTGCCAGCTATTTCTGTGGGGTCCCTTCCCGTACAGGGAAGCTGAGAAATCCTATGAATGAGCTCTGTTGTGATGGGAATGGGCTCCTCCAGCTACAAGTACCCATCGTGCACCAGGCAAAGCAATTGCTTGATGACAAATATCATGATTGGGGCCCGATGAAAGTGTGGAATTGATAGGAGGTGGAGTAGTCCGACCTCCTTCACCCCGCGGAACCATTTCCATGGCTACAGTGTTGTAACTGACCCCTCCATGCTTTGTTCCATCAGCTGGCTAGTTTCCCTAAGGGATTGAGACTAAGGAGCATTTCATCTTTAGTTTCCCTATTTATTCTAAGATCCATGGGCTATTTTATTTCTTATTTAGAGGGATCCAAACTCTAGAAATAGAGATGTCTTGCACTCTACTTGTAGGAGGACCTCAAACTTTGTACCCATAATCTCTAGCCTCCTTCTAGACCTAATCATGTTCATTGGATTACTTCCTTTTTTGTGGTGCTCCAATTAGCTAGAGGCACCAAGAGACAAATTGATAATGCCATTGCTTTTGACTATAGATTAGTGAAATTCAAGGGACCATTCCCTTTCCTTAGGGACCTCAAAGACATCACCATACCAAATCAATTACCTATAGTTATTTGAGATCACCTAGACATCATTATTGGATTACTTCTTTTAGGTAGCAACATAGTAGCAGGTTCATATCTTCTCCCAATGCTTCTTGAGGGCACCATTTAGAGAGAGATATGTATTGGTCCATGACCTTCTCCATATATCCCTTCCCTATATATGTATCCCTCCCAATGTGGTCACTTACATATGCAGTCGAGGATTTATCTAGGTTTTAATATATAGACCTCATTTCTTATTTTTCTTCTTGTTCTTTATATATGAGACATTTTTGTTTTCCTACCTTTTATTGACATTATTATACTCAATAGTCCCATTGACCTACGTTTTGTTGTCATTTGTTAGACATTAATATAATTATCTTATCTTATCATATCTTATCTTATCTAATCCCATGTAGGATTTTAAGCACGAGTACAATATTTGGTTGTGACGAAAAAATACACTAGCAATTGCAAGACGAAAAGAGAGAAGAGAGAATAAAAGATCACTCAATATATTAAGTAGATAAAATACCAATTCAAATTCACTTGTATTACATTGCTTGAATTGATTGTGATTAAATAACACTCTCACATAGAGGACTAATGCACAATTAAGTGTGGTTCCTTTTGCATGCACAACCAATAGAAAAGCAACTCAATAACTCTCCCTTAGTTTCAATTAACTAGATCAAAATTGGAGTAGGGTCTAAAATAAACTTAGCATCAATAATAGAGTTGACTAAGGATATGATGAGAGAAAACAAGTGAGAATTGAAGAAATAAATGACACACTCCACTCATAACTTAAAAATATATAGCAAAACCCCAAAAGTAGAACTAAAAGTCAAAGGATAAGGTTTCATAGGATAAAGAGATAAGTTGATAGGGTTATCGATAATATTTGTCTCTATAAATGGGAAATACGAATTAATGGATAATAAATATCCATGTCATTTCCCTACCAATGCCCAGTCATTGCCACATGTCATCCTACATGGCACTTCCTACTAAAAATAGACATACAATAAATAGTAACTACAAAAAATAGTAGGATTTTATAAATGGTAGGGAATGTAGGGAAAGTGAGGTGCATGTACACCAATATTCATGTTCTCTCAATGCTAAACCACACTTAACCAACCATAGAAGATAAAGTATGCCCTGCAAGTTTGAAGGTGTATGACTTGTGCATGGAAAATGTTTCTATAATGGTGTATGACATATTATATGGCCTATGTACTTGTTGGTTGCTTCAACAACCTAACCTTCTTATCCTACTTCCATTACTTCCATTCTTCGATTTCTATTGATCTTTTTTCATGTGTTATTGACTTCTCCTATCTTGTCTTGTTATGCTTTGAGAGAGATAACTAATCTCCTCAATCCTAGCAACTAATATCCTCAATTTTAGTTGCAACCTATCTCAATCATGAGACTTATGACTACTTTTCCTATTCCCTCAACACTGACCCACACTTAACCAACCACAAAAGATAAATTATGCCATACAAATATGAAGGTATGTGGCCTATGCATGGAAAATATTTCTACAACAATGTACAATCTACTATATGGCATGTGTACTTTTTGGTTACTTCAACAATTTCATCTTCTTCTCCTTGATGGAATCTTCCCTTCTGCCATCTATGTTTCTCTCTTCTCATGTGTTATTGACTTCTCTCTAATCTGTTTTATGCTTTGAAAAATATTACGAATCTCCTCAATCCTAGCAACTAATCTCCTTAATTGTAGTTTACACCTATCTCAATCACGAGATGTATGGATAAGATAAAATTCTAGTCTAAATCTAATTCTCTAGAGATTCTACAACATTTAATTTAGATTCGTTAAACTAATTGACTTCAAAATATAATACTTTCACCTTTTTTTTCAACTTTTCAAGTGGAGTTATAAGATGGAATTATTTCCCACATTTCCTAAGTGATCACTAAAGAAATATCTTGAACCTTTTCTTGCACGTTCACATTATAAATATGCAAGATAGTATTGCTCAAGCTACATTTCTGAACAATGTGCACCTCTAGGTCCACCAAAACTACATGATTACTCCTCAATTTAAGCATCCTTGAGTCATATACAAGCCTCCATGTAAGAAACTCAGTGTCCCCATTTAATCCAAAGCTCAACACAATCCTTAATGATTATGCCTCTTCCAATAAACCAACTCTCCATGTGCACATCATGAAGAAAGTCATCCTTCCCTCTAGGTCTCCCATGCTCCAACGAATCGTGCCACATAAGCACCAAGACAAGGTTTCTCAATCTAAGGTTAATATATCGGCAATGTGTATATGGGTGGTACAATGAAGGGTAATGAATGCACCATGCATCCCACATTGCATGAAGCACCCTCAAGCATGGTATAAACAGTTCCAAAGTAACCTTAGAATTTAATGCTAGTGTTTTCACCAACACCAATCTACTCCCTTTGCAATTCAACCAAACTACCATCTACAGATCTTAACTTATTATAGTCTCAAAATCAACCACTAGATATTAGAGAGGAGCTATACCCTAAACAAAACACTCCTCCATTAAAGCATCACACCTCTTCTCAAAATAATTGGAAGGGTTGCAAATGGAAGAAGACAATGTAATATGTTTAGCATATCCCTTGGGAAGTAATGTAACCTATTTATGCTACTTTCCATTTCCCTTGTTCTTCTTTGAAACCAACTAACATAATTTTTCTATAGTTGACACCTAAAATACTTCATCTTAGTTAAACCAATATTATGTTTGCTTTAATATTCAGTCTTATCCTTTTTGTATAATTTATTGCTTCTCCACCTTGTCTTCCCAACAAGGGCTAGGTATTCTACCTCCTTTTGTTGTGTTACATAGGACTCCAACTCAATATATTCCTATACAAGGTGATCTGAAAGCTTATAAATGTTAGGTAGTTCATCACAAGCACAAAAAACTTGGACAAAAGTTTCGAAGATGGAGAAAGTCCATTCAAGAAAATGGAAACCAACTCCTTATCTACCACTTTTGTCCCTTTGGTAACTAATTAATCTCTCAACTCTATGAATTTGGCCAAAGAGCTCGACACTATAGCTTTGTTACTCATGTGGATGAATGAAAACTTGTTTGTCAATAACATCTATCTATAGACATCAAAACTATGATATAATCCAACTAGGGCCTAATACCTCAAATTACTTGTCATATTCTCTTCAATGTGATTGATGAACTGATTTAATCAGTAAAATACAATGCATATTCCACTGGATATTTCATCACAACAGATCTCCTGAAAAATAGATTGAAATTTGAAATCTATTCTGCTGTTAATTTTCCTTAAATTTTTGGATTTATTAATTACAATTTTTTCTAGATATCCATGCAATAGATAAAATGCATAAAATAGAGAATAGTGACATACAAACACATACCAATCACAATGAACACCAAGATGTGACCTATGCATCCATTTTGGGAGAAAAATCAACTTGAAGGTGAGGTTGCTCTACTCTCCTTTTCTCTTGCATGAGAATAATGAAAGTACAAAGGAAAAGGCACTCTCTATGGAGTCATATGATATATATGGCATGATAGGCCATTACATCAACTAAACACCCTATATTATGCTCTCTCACTCCCACTCACAAGTTGTTCTTCTCTACTATGGAACTAAATAAAATAGGATGAATGAAACCCCTTTTCCTCCTAATGGCCTAGCTATAACACAGCTTGATAGCCAACTAATTGTTAAATGTTACCCATTCAAACCTCAACATGAATTACAAATTGGAACTTCTAGTCTCTTCTTCGTAGTCCCGACATGCCTAGACCCTTTTCCATGAATAATGAGGGATGCCATCGCATCCTTTGGAATTATGGTCATAAATCAGGATAGAACAACTTTGAGGAGGCATATCTTTCTCAGACAAGATCCAATTGTGGTGATTATTATGTCATTGGAAAATGCTTGGTGTATAAATTATGGAATCTTTGCCCATAGTAAGGCTAAGGCCACACAAAGTGGTCATTTAAGGCCTTAAAATGACTCCTGAATTTTTTCACCCCAAATTTTCCAAACTAGGACCACCATTAAAAATGACCTTGCAAGTTGATTCCTTTAGATTTTCACTCTGTTAGCATCGATATGGAAGAAAAATAATATAATGAGGAAATATGGATCATTATCCTTGAAAAAATAAAATATGTTTTTCTTTTCCTTGGCCTCCTTCTAACATGAACAACCAATTATGTTAGTAAGAGTAATGATCTATTCGTCAACATGCCTCGAATTTGAGCCTCCTCTAAACATTTACAAATTGCACTTAAGGTATAAAATTGGAAGTACCATCTAAGCTATCACACTATCTAATATTTAGAGTACTTTTAAGCACACCTCCAAGAAAAATCAACAGCAAATAAAGTAGAGCAACCCTTCTAAGATTCCAATGCTTCTTCCAATAACACTAGGGTTTCACACCCATTGACATCTAATAGGTCAAGCACATTTGTGTAGGTTTTAACCTTGTACAGAAATTACCTGCATATGAATTCTAAAACACAGAAAATAAACAATGCGAGAGCATAACACATAAAACGCATATACACAGAGATTTTCCCTTGGATCCCAAAATCAGGACTACCAGCTTGATTTTTCATTATGTTCCTTTCAATGTTACAATACATATTTATACATGTCGAAGCATCCAATACCATGGACCTAAAAAACCTCGTATCCAAAACCATGGACCGAAAACTATTGCGTCCAAAACCATGGACCAAAAACCATCGCGTCCAAAACCATGTGCGAAAACCATGCACAATACCATAGGTAGGTCTTCCCAACCTAATATAGGGTCCAAAAAAACTTTTCCTGGGGCGCTGCCCGAGACCCTGTAGAGGGGGGCTACTCACCCCCCTCAAACCCCCCCTGTGACCTCCCTGTCGTGCAATCGGTGCAACGAAGGAGGGGCGCCACCCCCTCTAACCCCCAGGTTAACTACGTAGGCTAGTCATGGAAATAATATAACACAACCCAACATTCTCCCACTTGTTGTTTTCTTTCCATAGGGGGCCACAAGAGAGCTTAATCATTTATCCAGCCATGTAACACCCATTGTTTCTCTACACCAAGAGAACTTCTCAGAGCTCACAGGTTTCGTCAATGCATCTATAGTATTCTTCAAAGTGTCCACCTTTAACTAGCAACACCTTTTTGTCTTCTATCATATCCCTCATAAAGTGATACTGAACATCAATGTGCTTTGTCTTTGAATGATAAGCAGGGTTCTTTGCCAAGAAAATTGCACTTTGGCTGTCACAGTCTATCCT
>APFE030746493.1:13673-28180 GCA_000404065.3 Pinus taeda
TCTCATACTCGCAGAACCACTCTCTGTGGGGAGTGAAGTGAAAGGATGCACCTGAGTCAATCAACCATGCCTCATGATTTACATGTGTACTTGAAGAAGCCAAGTACACATACCCACCTTCATCTGAGGTGGTTTCCGTCTTTGCAGAAGGAGCATCATCAGATCCATTTCCTTTGTCGGGAGCTTTATATTTACAGTCCCTTTTGTAGTACCCTTCCTTTTTGCATTTCCAGCACACCACCTTTACAGGTTTTCCTGGAGATTTAGATCTCTCTGTAGATTTAGATCTACCACTCGATGACTTATTTTTTTTTTCTATTCTGGGACAGTCCTCATATAAACAAGGCATCACCATTCTGGCTCTCCATATTTTCCGTCTCATGTCCTCCATCAGCAAGGATGAGACTATTTCGTCAAACTGCAAGGCAGTGGCATTGCTACCTATTGCAATAACCAGACTATCCCACGAATCTGGTAGAGAACACAACAAACTAATGCACTTATCTTCATCTGAAATTTTAATATCAACAGACAACAACTGACTTACCACAGTATTAAATGCATTCATATGCTCTTTCACCGAGTCTCCATCTTTCATCCTCAGGTTATACAACTTTTTCCGTATGAATAGTTTATTCAGTAGAGACTTAGATTGGTACAAAGTCCCTAACTTGTCCCACAAAGCTTTTGTTGTAGCTTCCCCTGATACATTCAACAATACTGAACCTGAGACACACAATCATATTGTGCTCTTTGCCTTCTGATCCAACTTCTTCCATTCTTCATTGGACACTCCTATTGGTTTAGTACCCGGATCTACCACGATCCACTGATCTTTATCCACCAACAGATCCTCCATCTTGAGTTTCCACAACTCAAAACTCTGACCATTAAATTTCTCGATCTTTATCTTTCCACTGCTCGCCATCTTCTTTCACCACCAGAATCGATCCCACAGATCTCCCACTAAATAGGGTCTACCATAGGCCCGAGTGAAACTCCTCAGCAGAAAAGACATCCCCTTGAAGCCAAAACACCTCTGATACCAAATGTAGGTTTTAACCCCGTATAGAAAATTACCTGAATACGAATTCTAAAACACAGAAAATAAACAATGCGAGAGTATAACACATAAAACACATATACACAGATATTTTCCCCTAGATCGCAAAACCGGGACTACCAGCTTGATTTTTCATTATGTTCCTTTCAATGTTACAATACATATTTATACATGCCCAAGCATCCAATACCATGGGCCAAAAAACCATCGTGTCAAGAACCATGGACCGAAAACCATCGCGTCCAAAACCGTGTGCGAAAACCATGCATAATACCATAGGTAGGTCTGTCCAACCTAATATAGGGTCCAAAAAAAAATTCCTCGGGGCGCTGCCCCGGACCCCGTAGAGGGGGGCTACCTGCCCCCCTGTGACCCCCCTGCTACGTAATCGTCTCAACAAAGGGGGGGATCCGCCTCCCTCTAACCCCCAATTAACTACATAGGCTAGTCGTGGAAAGAATATAACACAACCCAAAAATTTTCTAGGTATCAAAAAATTGAAATTTCCAAGTTCCTCTTCACCAAGAGATCAATTTCATTGAAATCATCTCTAGTACCCTGTAGAAATTCCATAAAAATCCTCTTAATTCTAGTTTAGAAATTTAACCTAAAACTTGAATACTTCTAAGTATATTCCCTATGAAATTTCAACTTGTTGACTACACTTTGTCAACATTCCAAGAAAGAAAACTACAAAGATGTGAAGAAAAATTTTCAAAATTCAAATTCATCAACCAACACTATTGTATCATTGTAAACCCAATTTCTGCAAGTTGTATTGTAAATTATGCTAGTATGACCATTTAATTATGTAACAACACCTAGGTAAGCCTCTAATTTTGGCAATGAATTTCGTCGCATGAAGATATTTAGCCTCATCGAATTATATGTGTTTCTAAAGATGGATAATTGACAAAGTTTTTCTTCCAGCTTAAACCCCAAAGCTAGGGTGGAATTCCTTGACAAGGTCTTAGGTGAGTCCTAGTGTTATATTGAGTCTATTATAAAAGTGTGTTTGGGAATAATTTTAGCACATTTGACTAAAATATTTTATTACAAACGCACTTGGTTTCATACTCGATCATATTGTGTCACAAAATTGTGTAGTGCCTTGAGGGTCTGAGTGTAAATATGTATTTTCCCTTCCGAAGGCTGGATTTGTAACTATTTGATGTAAGAACTATTTTAATGCATGGTTCCTCGCAATAAAAAACCATGGCTATAAATATTTGAGGGTGAAAAACTCAATTAATCCCCTCTAATGTCAATTAATTATTTTTTTTGGCTAAATTAAATTAAAATCCTAATACATAAAATTAATTATTTTGAGTCAAAAATATTTATAGAGAAATTAATTCCTCTCCAAGTGGATAATAATAAAAAATTCACAGGTCAAAGAAAAGCCAATTTTTGGAGGTCCCCCACCAAGGGAAAAATGGATATTTTGAGAAAATTTGAACCCTTAGACCTTGGTGATTGAGTCAAAGTCAATTTTTTTAGGAAATCAATCCAAAATATAAATTTTTGGATTAATTAAAAGTGGTTTTCAAGAAAAATTCGATTTTTTCCTCGAAATAAAAAAATTGACAGTGGAGATTAAAAGATGATCAAGTTATTTACAAATGGTCAAGATTATTTTGACGAGGAACAAGCTAACTAGCTGTTATTTTCCACTTGGAAGTGTTTCTCTATATAAAGAA
Source organism: Pinus taeda (assembly GCA_000404065.3). NCBI lineage: Eukaryota > Viridiplantae > Streptophyta > Pinopsida > Pinales > Pinaceae > Pinus > Pinus taeda. The sequence goes on from APFE030746493.1 coordinate 16,437, forward strand.
GCTATCGAGCTTCTATCGGATATCGTTGGATGATGTAATTCTTCAGTGTTGGTATTGAGTTGTTGCTCTGCTGGGAACATTATTTTATCATAATAGAAAGACTTTGGGTTCAATTCATGGTGTTCTTCTTCTGCTAATCTATGGTATGTGTTAGTTATGTGTGATCCTATATTATGTTGAATATTGTTTAAAAAAAATTATTTCAGTTGTCGGTGATAAGAACATTCTATTGATACATGTTATCTTAGGTGATCTAATTCACCATATGATCTAACATATTTACTTTGAGAAAATTATAGGGATTTACAAGTATGATAGCCCTTGGACTCCAAATTCATAGACAGTGAGGGAGAGCCGACTATGTTTAGGCTCTAAGATTTCATTGTCGTAATTGATTTTGCAAGAGGGTTTTTTCCAATATTTATCTTTCAAAATTAATTCATCCATTGCTATATATTCAAAAAATATTTCTCCAAAACATTATTATTTTGTAAATGTTTTACATTTGTAATTTATAAATTATATTTTTCTAACCCTTGTATTTAATTATTTTAATTATTAATTTTTGTATAATATTTGGAGTTTGGGATTTTTTGTGGTTTTTTCTTTTCATTTTGTGTAGGAAAATTCTCAAGCCATTGAAGGAGATCGAATTTTTTGTGAAGGAACTAGCCCTAGGGCTAGGGTTTTCTTCTCCAATGCAAGACATCTAGCCTTTTAGACAAGTTCTTCACAAGACATGATTTGAATCAAGCTCTAGAAGCCTTGATCTAGCCTCCTAAGGCCCTAGAGCCTCAACGCATAGCCAAAAAAGGAGGGTCGCAAGCCCTACAAGGTAATATTTTCAGATTTTACGATCAATTTTTGTGTTTCCTAACGTCCTTTTGATGATTGCATGGGTTTCATAAATGTTTTGGGCCTCCAAGGCCTAGTTGAGCCTCCTATAACCCTTTTGCACAACCCTAATTTTCCTTCTTTGATGAAGCCATAAACCTATTAGGGATTTTTCCTGCCAGTCACAGGCTTAGGGCCTCTTTGTTACCCTTTTTGTGAGCCTCTAGTCCCCTACTATTGACCCTAAATAGTTCCCATCCTCTGCTATGGGACTGCTTGGCCTTGTAGCTAAGGCCAGTTCCATTCTTCTCCCTTCTAGATCTTACCGCTACCCTCCCAAGTCTTTGATCCCTCATTATTTTCCTCCTAACCCCTTCATTGCTCCACTCCTTTATCTTAACCTTCACCTCTCTCCTTCTAGCCCACATTCAGGCCTATCTTGAGTTAGCAGTGAATTCTGGGCACTGACAATTTGTTTGCAGGGGTCTCATGTGGTCTTGGAGATAATTTCTGTGACTACAGGTGTGCATGCTTATTGGAGGATCCTCATTAGACGAACTAGACACCAACAAGGCCATAAGGTCTAGTGGTTTGCCTCCTTATCATTCTTTCTCTATCAATGTTTTATTTGCAGCCCAATAATACATTGTTTACAGTGGTATAATAGATCTAGAAATGGCTCAAAAACTAATTAGTAGTCATCTTATCTAATTGTAAGGTTATTTGCAATGTTGGGATTAGTACACTATTTGGTATTTTATTAAATTTTGGAGGACACTTAAACTAGTTAAAGATCTTATATAAACACTGAAAATTATGATAATAAACATAACCGTGATAGGAAAAATAATTTACAATCACTATCTCATTTTACAAAACCCTTGCATGGTTTGCCTCATTCATTGCTTGATTTCTCATTGATTTGGAGCACTGATATGATTGTTAGTTTCTTGACTTTTTTGCTACCTCACTCTAGCTCTTGTACCTATCAACCTTCATATATCTATTAAAAGCCTCATCCAACTAATAAGATAAGTGTTCCTAAAGATATTTTCATATTCTTGGGTAAAATTGGAAATTCTAGCATAATAAGCTTCATGCTCTATCAAATGCTCTTGTTTTCATCAAAGAGTAATACGTTTTGAGTATTTCTAATTGCAAACATTCTTGCATGTCATTGGTTCTCAAGGTAGCGAATGTTCCTATCATTAACATTGAAATCACTAGTGCATGTGGTGTCTAAAGGAATGTTAGACACATCTTTTGTGACATTGGTTTTAACGAACATTTCTAATTGTTTCCTATCCAAGTTTACGTTCTTAGTAACAGTAAATTAATAATCATAATAATAATAAGAGTAATCTTGAGAATCCAAAGAATTTCTAATTGTGTTTAACCTCTCCTCATTTTTATCTATTTGGCACATTGGCACTCTAAATATTCCTTGAGCATTATTGGATGTTTATGGTTATTTCATGAGCAATTGTCTATAACAGTGGCCTAAAAACTAATCAGTAGTCATCTTATCTAATTGAAAGGTTATTTACATTGTTGGGCTTAGTACATTGTTTGGAATTTAATTAAATTTTAGAGGACTTCTAAACTAATTAAAGGTATGATATAAACACTGAAAAGTCTAATAATAAACATAGAAATCGTATGAAATATAATGAAAGTCATCTTGTCTCATTTGCAAACCCCTTGCATTGTTGGGCTCATTCATTGTTTTATTTCTAATTGATTTGGAGGACTGTTATGCTTTTTTGTTTCTTTATTTATTTGCTACCTCGCTCTAGCTCTTGTACCTATCAATTTCACTCTTGCATCTCACTATTCAAAGCCTCATCCAACTATCAATATAAGTGTTCCTAAAGAGGTTTTCATATTCTTAGGTTAAATTGGAAATTCTATCATAGTATGAGCTTGTTGCTCTAAGCAATTCTCTTGTTTTCATAAGAGAGTAATACTTTTAGAGTATTTCTAATTACAAACATTCTTCCATGTCATTGGTTCTCAAGGTAGTGAATGTCCCTGTCATTAACATTAAAAAACAATAGTGCATGTGTTGTCTAAAGGATTTCTAGACACATCTTTTGCGACATTGGTTTTAAGGAACATTTCTAATTGTCATTGTTAAATATAATTGGTTACATTATTTCTTACGCTCTTGTGGAAATATGTTTTGTGATAAAGTGTAACTAATAATTGTGTATTGCAAGCAAGTTTCATATCCAATTTGATGTTCTTAATAGCACTAAATTGATAATCATAATCATAATAAGAGTAATCTTGAGAATACAAATAATTTCTAATTGTGTTTAAGCTCTCCTCTTTTGTATATTTTTGGCACATTTCCACTCTAAATATTCCTTAAGCATTGTTGGATGTTTATGGTTATTTCATGAGAATTTGTCTTGATCTTGATAATATTTTAGCGTCTTCTATCTTGTTCCATTTGATGCATTTTCATCTTCTAGTAAAGATCGTCACTCATACATTGATTTAAGTACTTCGTTACATCATTGCAATTTATCTTTAAGTGCTTCAAATATTTAACAATCTTACTAGGGATAATCTCTTATCCTGCATTCACATTCTAGGTTTATAATTGTATTTAACTAACTTACCTCCAAACATAAGCTTGATTGAAATACTTTTAGGACCACCTCTCTCATCTAGCTTGCGAAGTCTAGACCAATTTTAGTGGTTAACATGATGACCTTACTGTTATCACCAAAATAGGACCCTGATAGGCTTCTCATCAAGTCAATCTCAGTGTAACTATTTCAAAGCAATCTTTTGGCTAAGGCTTAGCCTCCTCAACCTGAGAGGGCTCTCTCACTAGGTTTAGGGTTTTTGATTAATGATTAGATGGCTAACTCTAGGAAAAAAATGAATGGAAGTATAAATTATTGACTGGTTTAAAGTATGATTAGCAAACATCTATTGGGCTATGGAGTCAAAATGGTCTTCAACAAAACAACATGATCAGCAAGATCTGGAAATCAAGGCACTTAGAGTTTAGGTTTATGAAGAAAATTGTAACACAGTGAAACAACACAGTTTACAAGCATGTGAAGGAAGTTAGAGCATTTTCCAATGAATTCTAAGTATCACAAGCTCATACCACTACAAATAAGTAATTCTATAAAGCCATAATAACATCAAACATATAAACTCTTTGTGAATCTTGAGTAGTCAAACTGATCATTGTATTAAGTATGAAAAAACACAGTTTTTACAATAACACAATCTTTCCTTTACTAATGAAAAGTCCAACCCTTTCTAATTTCATCTCTTGCTTCATGTATAGCTTTTACAATAAGGATTCCATGATCCTTCATCAAGAGAATTCGAATTTGCTTGACCTGACACCTACTCATACCTAAAACAAACTATTAATTACAACTAGTTGTTAACTGACAATTCTAGAATCCTAATACAACTAGGAGTGTAACTCCTTATTATGCTGGAAACAACCTTGAATGTGGAATAAATTAGGTTTTCAACAGCTTCTCCTTCTTAAATTCGAACTTGGTGATGTCCATAACCCTCCGGCTGGCCTCCAATAGCTGCTCCTTCATCTACCCTGAAAACTAGGAAACTGTCCCCTGCTCTGTTCTGGCTGAAAAATAGGTGTTGGGACAGAGCTTTTTTCTCCTCACCAAAAATGTTTTTTTGCAAAACTGAAGGAGGCTTTTGTAGACCACTCTATTCTAAACAAAAACCTCTCTTGGTTTTTTGCAATCCCTTTCATACTGCCCAGAAACTATCTTTGAATATCAGGTGTAAACTGGAAAATTCTGATTTGTGAAAAACGACACCTACAACAGTTTCGTAGCGCAAGTTGGGTCATCCATTTCTCCCCGATCATAATGAATTTGAATAAACTAAAAGATTTTTTTGTATTTTAGTATGTTAGGAATAAAAAACTCTTTCAGTTTTTCAAAATATGCTTTCAACTGCTCAAACAACCTCCTGGAAGTTGACTACTTAAAACAATTTTTTCTACTGAAAAAACGCTGCTTCAGTGATTTCATAGCGCAAAACTAGTTTTTTACAGTGTCTGCGCTACGAAAATGTGGATTCGTAGCTAGTTTCATTTTTTTTTTAAATGGCTAAACATACGACTTTCAAAACATGATATGGGACCCATAAAGTGTAAAACAAGGTTGTTGAACTTTATTTGATGATGGAAATGAGACTCTAACCCTATGACTTAGACTCTAAAAACCATAAAAGTGACTTAACCACCATCTAACATTATGACTTAGGAACAAATGTAAATTGTCCAAGTTTTAGAGAATTTTTGGGTGATAACACTTACAATGGTTAGAGACATAGTATTTGCAGTGCCGGGAGCATCGGTTGGTTAAAACCCAGGGGGGGATCGTTAATCAAGCCATAGCTTGCTTCCCCTTCATTTCTCTCTCAAAACCTAATGTGGAGACTAGATTAAAAATAGTTTAGAGGAAGGATACACTGAGATAGGCATATAACCTAAAATAAACCAATATTTTCCATCTCACTTAGATTGTAAGAATTGCATTTCATATAGGATAGTGAAGCATCATTTAAGAAACAATTGCTCATCCAGTTACTTACTTGGTAAAAAATTGTAAAAGCAAGCATTTGACTCCATTTAAGGCACTAGCCTTTTAAGATAAATCTAATCTAATATTTAAACTTGCTAATTCAACCAAGTGGTTAGGCCATTCAGTTGTGTCTCCCAGACTTTTTGGTTGCCAACAAGTCTCTCATGTTCAGATTTCATAAAGAATACCCCCAATATCTTGTTGTAGGGAGACAACCGGAACGGAGAGGGAAGGGATCAGAGTGAGAGTGCCCCTGCCCTCAGCATTGTCACGTATTGTCTGTACAATTTAAGTGACAAGACAACTTTAGAGTTGAATATAAAATATTAGTTTAAATTGGAAAAAATCTTTACTTTAGTAAACCCAATTCACTCAACGGCTCAAGAAAATAAATATCAATCAAATGTACTGTAATACCACAAAGCTATAACCCTTATAACACACTTTCCAAGTATTTAATAAATATGAAAATTACTTATTGCATCAACTTATAACAATAGTGAATATGTTCCTTTATCTTCTAGTATGTATGAAACCACCTAATAAATTCAACTGAATATTATATCAAATCAACATTCATAACCAACACTAGAATCTACTTACTCCTAAGATAACACAAGTTGAAATCAAGTCTACAAGTACACAAAATTTGGACAGTCAGAATACGTCACACACACATGATGAATTACATGTACATAACAATATCCGATCACAATTTAGTATAAATCAAGTTATTCAAACCCTAGTTTCAAAATCCATAAGTAAACCCTAGCCATTAACTCCACACAAAATGAAGTGCATTTGAATAGCAATAACTTATCACAAGTTAGTACAAGTCAAGTTCCCTATGTTGAATTTGTAACTGTGGTTGGCCCTTGATGTATTTATATTTATTATTGTAAAGCATATTTTAAATGCTAGAGTAAAAATAAAATTATATTTTGAGTCAAGTCCCATTTGGACTATTGAAAGAAGAAAATTTGAATTTTTGAATTTGAAATATTTGTCTGCAATTTTGTCAAGTTGGCCCTAGGCAGAGTCACTCCCCTTCAACTCAATAGATCACTATATAAATGCAACTCAACCTCATTTTCTCACCCCCAATTCACATCTCTCTCTCAAGAAAGTTTCTAGGAAAGAAAGCGAAGGACAAGAAGGACAAAGAGGATGAAAAAGAAGGAAAAAATTATCTTATCTCTCTCTCTCCTAGATCACACATGTGGAAGGTCTCTCTCTCTCTAAAGTTCACATTTTCTAGGCAGCTTTTTGTTGCAGGGACAAAAATTCTAGGCAATTGCAGTGGGGTGAAATTTCTAGATATTGGTAGTCGCGAGAGGGTTGAAATTCAGGCTAGATCAACAGAGTGAAGTGCTGGATAAAATTGGGAGGCTTGACATGGAGGGTTTTTCAATTTTTTTGCTATAGGTCTAGGTGTGTCTCTTGTTGAATAGAAGAATTTTTTTGTTGAAAAAGGTTTCTGGGTTTTTCCCCTCAGTGGGTTTTCCCAAGGTAAATCTTGTCTCTCTTTATGCATTGTGATCTCTTATGTTTAACTTTTCTTGTATCGTTGAATTTATAAATTATATTTTCTTAATGATATACTTGAAAAATTAAAATAAGATCGACATCATTAGAAATACTTATCGTATTTTTAGAAATAATCTAAAAATCAACATTGTATTAGAGAAATAGTGAATGAAGGAAAATTGAGATCACTTTCAAGGAAACCCTACATTAATATCACCATTTTTGAAGTCCTTGTTGATTTTCAGTCATGGCCTCTTTTATGAAATCATAAAACAAGCTAGAGGCAACCTCAAATTTCATAGCATGGGAAGTTAGGATTGTTTTTATTCTTGCAAAGAGAAAAGTTTTGTATATTGTGATAGGGAAGGTTGTAGAATGAACAGATGTTGCAGGAAAGAAGAAGTTCAAGGAAGATTATATCACTACCATGAGTCTTATTGTGGACTCCATTAAAGATCACCTGGTTCCCTATATTGCAAAACTTGACACTTCCACGAAGATGTATGATTCCCAATCTAATCTATTTACTATCAAGAATGTTGGTCAATCCATGAGCTTGAATAATGAGATTTGTGACATAAGGATGGAAAATTATGACATTGTGGCCTCTTATTTTGTGAAAATATCTCAACTAAGGGACCAAATCCAAGCAATTCGAGACAGTGTTTCCAAACAAGAACTCACGACTACAACACTCAATGGTCTACCCAGATCGTGGGATGTATTTACAACAAGAATAAATGGCAGGAAGGAAGCTCATTTGTTTAAAGAACTATGAGCCTCTTTTGCTCAAGAAGAATCAAGGCTAATATCAAGAGATCAAAAGGAAGAATAAGTTCAAGAATTTTCGGCTCATTTCCAGAAGAATAATGGAGGAAAGAAGAAATTTGGTTTCCAAAATTGTAAGTCTAAAGGAAGACCTGTTCCAGAAGGGAAGAAGGATATGTCAAAGGTTGAATTCTATCGTTGTCACAGATTTGGCCACTATAAGAACCAATGTCTAGAAGGAGAGAAGGATAAAAAGGGAAAAGGAAAACAACATGATTTTGCAGCTGATCTTGATGATGAACACCCTACGAAGTCTAGAGGTGACAAGGATTTCTTTTTTTCTTTCTACTCTAACAGGTTCTATTGAAAATGACGATGATATGTGGTTTGTGGATAGTGGTGCTTCCAGGCATATGACATGAGATTGTGGAAATATCTTTGGCATGATGGAAAGAAGACTATCTTAAAGGGTTGAGCTTGGATACAATCATAACTATGCAGTCAAAGGAGTTGGAAAAGAATCCATTGAGCTGGAATTTGATAACAATGTCCACCTTGGAAATGTTCTATGTGTATCAAGTTTGAAGAATAGATTAGTATCTATTTCATGTTTTGGATAGAAAAGTACTTGTATGTCCCAAGGGATCTAGTATAGATGATGCTAGGGTTATTGGGATTCGTGAAGGGACATTGTATAGGTTCATGAATCAACCATCTCATGACCTAGTACATGATGAAATCAATCCGAGTGAACTATCGCATATGAGGTATGGTCATTTTCATTATACAACATTGCATGAATTGAGTCAAATAGTTTTTGGAGTTCCTAAATTGCATATAGAGCATGAAGGAGTATGTAAAGATTGTGCACCTAGAAAGAAAATGAAGAATCCAATTCCAAGCAATGACAATAGATCCAAAGAAGTTTTGAATTTGATGCACTCTGATTTTTGTGGTCCTATGCCTTTGAGACCACTTGGAGATTGATTGTGTTATGTGACATTCATTGATGATTTCTCTTGTAAGACGTGGATCTACCTCTTGGTGACTAAGGATGGAGTTTTCACTAAGTACCAAGAGTTCAAGGTTGAAGTAGAGAACTTGACAGGTAAGAATATCAGAATTTTGAGATATGATAATGCAGGAGAATATGCCTCGAAAGAATTTTTTTTTCTTTCTGTGAGAAAGCTAGGATTAATAAGGAACAAATTGTTCCCTATAATCCACCACATAATGGTGTAGTAGAATGGAAGAACATTCCCGTTGAATAATCTGTCAAGGCTATGATGCATGATTTGGATTTGTCAATGTTCTTATGGGAAGAAGTATCATTGACAGTTGTATATCTTCAAAATAGAAGTCATCATCGAATTTTGGAAGGTGTGAATCCTAAAGGAGAGTTTAGTAGATGAAAGCCAGAGGTTGGACATATGAGAATCTTTGGTTGCCTTGTCTATATCCATGTTCCGAAGGATAAAAGGAAAAATCTAGAACCTTCAAGAAATAAAGGCATAATTTTTGGTTACATTGAATCGTCAAATCCTACAGAATCTACATTCCAAAACAATGACTGGTTGAGATCACCCAGGATGTCACCTTTGATGAGAAGGTTGTATATTGGAGGTCTAAGGAAGTTTCCATGGAACCTTATCATGAAGTAAAGCATGCGGTTTTGGAAGGATAATGTTTGAGTTCTACAGAATGTCCTAAAGAGATAGAAGGGCCTTGTGAACTAGTAGAACCAGTTGTTGTTCTTGAGATCAAGAAGAGACCAACATGGATTAAGTCCACTTTGGAAGAAGTAGAAGGACATGAAAATCCAGATGGAACATTTGTAGAAATTAAGAAACCTAACATGTTTTCCAGCTATGCGTCTCTTATGACTAACCTTTTTGATGCAAAACCTTCCACTTATGAAAAAGAAACTACCTAGAAAGTGTGGAAGGAAGCTATGGATGAATAATATCAATCCATTATGAAGAATGATGTCTAGGTGATTATGCCGAGGTTGGAAGGGAAGTTAGTGGTGACTTCCAAGTGGATATACAAGATTAAGCATGTTTCAAATGGAAGTATAAACAAATACAAGGTGATATTTGTGGATAGAGGATTCTCCTAAAAAGAGGGAGAAGCCTATGATGAGAACGTTGGTCATATTTCTAGGCACACCTTCATTAGATCCATTATCTCTCTTGTTGCTTCACTAGGATGGAGTTTATATCAGACGAATGTGAAGACTTATTTCCTCAATGGTGTGATTGAGGAAGAGGTGTACATATATCAGCCTCAAGGATTTCAAGTGCATGGAAAGTAAAATTGTGTTTGTCGACTAAAGAAGGCCTTGTATGGACTCAAGAAAGCTCCAAGAGCTTGGTATGTGAGAATTGATAGCTACTTAACAAGACTTGGATTTACCAAGAGTGTTGTTAGTCCAAACCTTTACTATATGGTTGTGAATAATGCACCTGTGATTATTTTGTTGTATGTTAATGATTGTTTATAACACGTGCTGAGTCTCTTTTGGATCCAAGTTTTTCAAGTTGGCCTCCTTCCAAGTCAATTTTTCCTTGGGCAGAGTCACACCCTTTCAACCCAATAGATAAATATATAAATGCATATTCACCTCATTTTCTCACCACCAATTCACATCTCTCTCTCAAGCAAGTTTCTGGGCAAGCAAGCGAAGGACAAGAAAGACAAAGAGGATGAAAAATAAGGACACAATTATCTTCTCTCTCTCCCACCTAGCTTGCATGTGTGGAAGGTCTCTCTCTCTCTCTCTCTCTCTCTCTCTCTCTCTCTCTCTCTTTGTAATTCGCATTTTCTAGGCAGTTTATATTATAGGGGCTGAAACTCTGGGCAATTGAAGGAGGTGAAATCTCTCTCTCTCTCTCTAGTTTGCATTTTCTAGGCAATTTCTATTACAGGGCCAAAATTTAGGGCAATTGTAGGGGGCTGAAATTTCTTGGATTTTGGCAGTTGCAGGAGGGCTGAAATTTTGGGTCAGATCAATAGAGAAAAGTGATAGATTATATTGTGAGGCTTTACTTGGAGAGTTTGACCATAAACTTTTGGGCACGTTTATGGAACATAATTAAGGAAATATTCAAGGCTAAAATGGTATCTTGTAAGGCCATTATTATATCTTATTTTCCTTGCTTCTTCGCTAGAACTTTGTTCTGGTTGTAGGATTTATTTCTAGCACAAGAGATTTTAAAAGTGGAATTATTGTTGCTTTAAGTACCCTTAATTTCAGATCTGATTATATTGTATGCTTGGGCTATTTTTCTTAATTGAATTTTGTCTTTTACTTTGTTTTTCAAAATCCTAGTTTATGTGATGAAACACAATTATAATGGGGGTACTATTTCATCTATATGAGTTTAGTATGTTGGTTGAAATTGTATTTGCAACATTGTCACAATTAATAAGGATTTTTATCCATGCATCTTTATGGTTGAATATTTTCTATCATTGAATTCTAATTCATAAAGTATTTTTAGTCCATTTCCCAAGGTTCAAGCATTGATCTACTTGAATCCACGAAAAAAATCTATTTTATACCATAAAATATTCACTGGGGCTTCACTCAATGAACCTATGACATATCACATGCGTTCGTGGCATACTAAATAATACCCGTAATTTGAATACATATTGGAAAATACCTCTAAAATCACATTATTTAACTCCCTACCAATATGAACCCAATACACCTTCCCAATTTAAAAAACCCCCAGTTTCACTAGATATTGTAGGTATCCATTTTTTCATTATATTTTTATATACCCATTTATATTTTTTCATGAACTTTGAGCTCTATTTTTTATACCTACCAATATAAAAATCCTTTACCCCCTAATAAATGCTCACTATATTACATCATTTTCTGCTCAATATATATCCCCCAATATGAACCCTCGTGGTATGGTATTTCTCCCTCAGTGAAGCCCCTATGAAAATCTTTGATTTTGTAAGGACCCGATTATGCTATATACATTTTTTTTTAGAACAGCAAAT
>APFE030746498.1:0-24159 GCA_000404065.3 Pinus taeda
TGCTTGCAAAGAAGCGATTTGGTTGAAAGGTTTGTTTGGTGAGTTTGGTAGGTTACAGGACAACATCAAGTTATTTTGTGATAGTCAAAGTGCAATTCATTTGGCTAAGAATCCGGCCTATCATAGTAAATCAAAGCATATACCTATCAAGTACCATTTTGTAAGACAGGTTATCACTGAAAGGGGAGTCTCTCTTGAAAAAAGTGCATACAAAGGAAAATTGTGCAGACATGTTCACGAAACCAATTTTGTTAGAGAAGCTACATTGGTGTTTGGCTTCTCTTGGCTTGCAGAAAAGATAAAATAATAAAGGAACAGGGTATCAGGCTAATTGTTGTCAAGGTGGAGATTGTTGAGATTTTCTGTTAATTAATTTTGGAAAAAATCTCATGTATATGACAACAATAGGATTTGTTGCTAACTTAGCTCCAGTTATTCCTGAGGAGGAGTTATTGCATCCTATATTTGTTGTGAGAGAATTTATGATTCAGTTTTCTACTCCCAGCTATAAAATGTAAGCCCGTAGAGGATATTTGGTCTAAGAGGGTGTGAGGAATTATGTGTTGTAATCTCCTGTTGAATAATAAGATTGACGATGCCTCTGTTTGGTGGATGTAGCCCAGATTGGTTGGGTGAACCATGTTAAAATCTATGTTTTTTCATGGTTGAATGCTGTGTGTCTTATTTGTGTATTAAATTCTGCTGTGTTAACTCTAACAATGATCTATAATATTATTATTTAATTATTTTTGAGTGAAAATCACATGATAAATATTTTGTTGATCAGCTAGTTGCGAATCATCTATTGTGTTTATCGTCATAATAAGATGGAGATTCAGATCTTGTCCAACATCTAGTTTCGAACCATCTAGTATTTTCATGGACATGACAAGATGGAGATTCAGATGGTGGAAAGAGTGAAATTCAGTGGCACGAGATTAAATAAAGAGATTAATATAGAGACTTTTAATATTTTTAACCATTATAACAACTAATTTTGAAAAAGAATTTTTAGAATGTTAAAAGGGGCTTGAGTCAAATATCAAGATTTAGATTAAGTCAAAATTTAGATAAAAGAAAGAGTTAAATTAATTTAATAATTTTAAAATGCTATTAAGATATAGATTAAGTGCAGTTATATGACTAATATAAAAATAATATTTTATTAATATTTTAATTTGAATTTTAAAGTTAATTAATTAGATTAAAATATAAAAAAATAGGAACTAAATAGTTATTAAGGTCTTAGTTCAAATCAGTCAATATTAAGATTAGAAACCAATATAAATAAATAAAAATGAAATTAAGTTAATTGAGCCATAAAGACAAATTGTTTGATTATAATAAGAAAAAATAATAATTAGACATGGTTAAATTTTTAAAAATATCCCAATCAAATTAACTAATAATTAAATAATTTTTTTTTGGAATAAAGTAAAAAAGCTAAACTAAGATAAATATCAAATGGAATAAAATAATACATGAAATAAGAAAATATAAGTTAGAAATAAAAGCAAAGTTGAAACTTAAATCATAAAATTAAAAAATAAAAATCAAATAATAAAGTAATAAAATAGTGAATAAGAATTGATAAAAATAATTAAGTTAATTTTTTTTATTAGAATTATTATATAACTAAAAATGGAAACTGAAAAAATAAATATTTTAAACAGTAAAAATAAACAATAATAAGAAAAAGTATAAGATAAATCAAAAGATTGGATTAATAGGGGGAGGAGGTTAAAAAAAAAAAAAACTTAGGAAGATAAGGTAGACACCTGCTAATACTCCAACCATCGTGTCTATTTAGACAAGTCACCTTTCAATTTCCAAGGCCTCCCTAAACTTCTAGTAATGAAAATGATCAATCCTTGCAATGACCTTAGCTTCTTCAATGAAGATATGATGCTTGTCTCCTTTCAATTTCCAAGGCCTCCCTAAACTTCCAGTGATGAAAATGATCAATCCTTGCAATGACCTTAACTTCTTCAATGAAGATATGATGCTTTGACCTTCTTCAATGAAGATATGATGCTTTGACTTCTTTGCGTATTCTGCCAAAGCAAGGATCCAGATCTTCCATGTAGATTATAATTATAATATTTAGATTAACAGAGTTACTAACTTGACAAAGTTCTTAAGAACAATATATTTTAGGTAGCATTTAGTGGTTTTTTTTACATTTATTTAAGAAATCTTCCATGTAGATTATAATTATAATATTTAGATTAACACAGTTACTAACTTCACAAAGTTCTTGAGAAAAATATATTTTAGGTAGAATTTAGTGGTTTTTTTTACATTTATTTCAGAAAGCGATGGTCGCATTATCTTCCTGTTGCATTATTGTCATGATCTACCACTGAGAATTCAATGTCAGTTCAAGTTGATTTAGTTAATCCAATTGATCCAAAAACAGAAGCACAACCTTATTATATTTAAGCATGACGACTTAGTTGCCCTTTGATCCTATAGATTATGACGTTGAACCAAGGTATCCAATGCCACATGAAGATTTTTCTTCTCTTATTGGTCCAACTAGTTTCTTCCACACCCTACCCATCCAATCCTAGGGCCCATCTAGAAGTGCTTTCACTTTGGTGTGTTGCCATAGGGATTCATATTTGAAGTCAGCATTACCCTTAAAGTAGAAACAAAAATTAAAATAAAAAATTATTTGTCACATTTGAAATGGAAAAATTTTCCAATTTTCATAATAGGCTTTACTAGTAATGAATTTAACGATCCATCTTAACTCGGATCTATCAAGCGCCGAGAAGGATAAAATCTCTCGAGGTGGAAACTTTTCATCAAGTTTTGCACTCAAAAAAGGGGGTTGCACATCTAGATATTAGATCCCTCTCGATGCTTGATAGATCCGAGTTAAGATGGATCTAGTCTAGTGATATCCATGGTTAAGAATCTTGTCAGATTGTTATAAAATATTATCTGGGTTAAGATGGATCTAGGCTGGTAATATCCATGGTTAAGAATATTGTCAGATTGTTATAAAATATTTTTATTGTGGTATTGATAACCCATGGTATTGTAACAAAGCATATTCACAAGTTAATAATATCCATGGTAAAGTGGGGGTGAATTTCCATGGTTAAGAATACTTTCATACTTAAATAAGTTATGTTTTTTGGGCATGTGGTATGGTTAAGCCATTGTATTGTAACAACGCATCTTTGCAAGTTAATAATATCCATGGTCAAGTGGAAGTGAATATCCATGGTTAAGAAAATTTTCATACTGATATAAAATATCTTGATTATGAAATAAGTTATGTGATTTTGGCAAGTGGTATTGATAATCCATGGTATTGGCCCATGGTATTGTAACAAAGACTATTTTTTTCAAGTTAATAATATCTACAGTAAAGTGGGGATGAATATCCATGGTAAGAATCTTTTATTGTTATGAAATATTTTGGTTGTGAAATAGGTTATGGTTTTTGACCATGCAGTATTATTGATAAGCCATGGTATTGTAACAAAGCCTATTCAAAAGTTAATAACAAAATCAAAATATAACTTTATTACTTTAACTTTATATTATTAATTGAGGCAACATTTAAATGTTTACACTCATCCCTGATATCACTTTCAACCTTTTATTTTTATTTTTTAATTGGACCTACATTTGAAATTGTTTACATACTTACATTACATCTACACATCTAACCTATACTGGGTGTAGAAACAACGTTTTTTTTGTTTGGAACTCTTAAAGAAATCAGCCATCTCTTTAAATGTGTTCTATGATATATTTTTATTTCTTTCTACTAAGTAATCCTTCGGGATTGTTATTATACAATATGTAATTAATTTCATATTCCCTTTTTATAGTTAATAAGTTACCAAGACACAATTGTCTCGTACCTAGACTACACATGTATAAATAAGTGGTTTTATCATTAATACGATGTTCTTTCATTGTGGAGTTCAAAGCCCCAGTTAAGTTGTTTATATACTCCATGCTTACTAAGCTTGTTTTTAGGGAGGTGTAGGTTTGAAGTTTATGGAGAGAAGAATGTACATGTTTCCTAAAATTCATTTTGAGGAGCACATTGCTTGCAAAGGCATGAGATAAAGATTGCGGGAGTGCTGAAAACAGAGTTATAAGAAACCAAGGTAAAAGTAATTACCCACCAATAACTCTTATTGTTGGCACAATCGAAAGTGAATAAATAACATTGAATATTAGGGAATCGTTGAAGCAATTTTATAACGAGGACTTTCGCAGCACACCCCAAGAGGGTGGTCGGACAACAAAATCAGGATTAGGTCACTCTATATGGAGAGGACCAGAGGTTGACGGGATAAAGGAGGAAGGGGTACTTTCTTTCTCTTTCCCCGTTGTCGTGGTTTGATAATCTTTAGATCTGGTAGCCACATTTATAGGCATGTTCATCATAAACATTTGGGAACCTGAGGGAATGGAAGACTGATGTTGATCTACCATTTGGGTCTGCTGGGATGGAAAGGGTTCTTTTAAGATAGTCGGGCTCCCTTTAAGCAACTAACTAACTTCAGATCGTCAGGGACAATATTTAGTGTAATGATCCTCCTCACAAATGAGGCATGGATACTTCAGATTTCTTTGAGAAGCATCACTAGCAGACGACTTAGGAGGGCCCTATTTTGGGGCATTGACTTTGGCCTTGCCGTTGGCCTTATTTTTTCCCTTAGAGGATTTGTCCGCTATGGTAGACTGGATAGCATGAACCTTAGATGTTTTACCAGGACCAGGTGAATTTTGAGAGGGATCATTGGAACTCATGTTCGAGACCGCTTTCTGCTTAGAAGAATATTTCGCGGGGGTCTGAGACATAGAACCAATCACTCCATCAATAGGGGGCGTATCCAGAGACTTCGATGTTATCAGATCGGATGATGGTCTTGATGATGGTCTTGGAGAATAGGGTAACATATCATACAATGTTCGAGGTTGCAAGTAGACGATGTCTAAATACTAGGCACGAGCGATGGCTTGCTCATTAGTAACACATCCACCCATAACTATGTCCTTAGAAATTTTGCTGATGAATGATTTTGTGAACCATTTTGTCAACAACTGATTAGTAATTTCAAACTTGATCAGGCGAGGTTGACATCTCCATTCATGGATGTGACCAGAGATATGGGTCGCAGTGTCTTGCTTAAGTGACGTAAGTAGATAGGTGCCAATTTTCATGCCCATAAATTTGCATTCTCGTTCTTTAAATGAGCATCGTATGAAAATTGATAATGTTATCCAGTACCCTCATATTGTTGCCACATTATGCACCATAGATTCAATATTTTTCGAGAGGAAGTTATCGAAAAATATCTCAAATCTAAGGACTTTTGGTGCAAGTTTGTGTTGTTGAATTTATTTTCTATACTTTGTCAACTTTTATTATGATTCTATTTCTATTGTTTGTAGTAACTATATCTTTATTTTCTTTAGATATGAGTGGCAACATATAGGTTCAACACATATCCATGGTTTCCTGTGGTTAGAAGGCGCTCCTGACATGGAAAGACTTGATTGGTCAAATGGTTCTGATGTACAACTTGCAAAGAGATTCTTTGACAAATATGTAACTGCATGGAATCCACGTGACATACATTGTCGCAACATAATGGTTCCACGAAGCCTCAATGATGACCCTTTCCTATTGAATACTGGTAAGATTTTCTCTTGTAATCCTCATAATGATTATGAAAAATTGTTAAACCGTGTCCAAAGGCACACAAAGTATAGTGTAGATTCTTGTTTGAAAAAAAAAGGCACTATTCTGACATGTCAGTACAATGCTCCATGGGATCTTTGTGATGAATCAAGATTGCTCATAGATGATCAAGGAAGAAAAAAATATGAGCCAACAAGAAATTATGAGAGGCTTAATGTGCATAGCATTGACCTTCTAACAATGTGGCATGCAAATGTTGATTGCCATCCAATGCTTTCTCGCTATGCTGTCTTGAAATATATTGCTAAGTATGCATCAAAAGCAGAAAAAAGGTTTGAAAGTTATCATCATATGTTAACTAGAATTTCAAATTCTATTGGCTATGAGGATCATGCTTTATGTGCATATAGAAGGTTTCTTACAGAAATGATTATTGACCGTGAAATTGGAGCATAAGAAACGTGCAATATGTTTCTTAAGCTACCTCTTGTTGTTTGTAGTTGGAAATTTGTTTCCGTAAATGTTGGAAGAAAGGTTTTCAGGAAAATCTCAAGGGATGGCTTGCAATGTTCATCTGAGAATACTTTTGTTCAACATTGTCAAAAGATACCTTTTTTCCTTGAACATCTATCATTGATATAAACAACAAGATCTTGGACATTTGATAGCAAGCGTAAACAAGATGCATGGAAGCCTGGAGATGTTCATGCTATTGTTTGGGTTTGGCATGGTTTTATTCTATTCTTGGTGAGGCTTCATACGAATTTGAAACCTTCTGTTGGACATAATTTCTCTTATACAAGCCATTTTATGACATTCCTGTAGAAATTGTCCTTTTAGATGAAATTATTATTGAAAATTGAAGGAACTTCCGATATCAAGCAAGGCATGTTGATCGAAATCCGTCAATTGTCGACAATATTGAAGATGAAGAAGATGGTGTTTTTTCTAACTAGGAAATTAATCTTGAAGATGATTTTCAAGAATGGCATATTTCCTCTCACTTGGTTCCACCAAATGATGTGAATGTTTCTGATCTTCACACCCTTGGTCGAAGGTACTTTGATATATTCTTTGACTAGGAAAGTACAACTATTTCTGATGATGTTGTAGAAGAAGCTATTAATTTTATAAGGAATGAAAAATCAAGGGGTGATATTGTTGACCTTTCAAATAGAACATTTGCATCTCCAAATTCATTGTCATAAAAACAACGACTTGCTTTTGAAATTGTTTTAAGGCACTTTGTTGAATATGAGATTCGTGAATCTCTTCTTATGATTGTTTAGGGCACCATGGACACTAGGAAGTCTTTCCTTATCCATTGTATTTTTGAAGCTCTTTCTAATTTGTCAAGTAATGGAATAAGCGCTTTGCTTCTTCATGCCCCAACAAAAATAGCTTCTTTTAATATACATGCAAAAACAATACACTCAACTCAAAAAATTCCAATTAAAGATATGCAGCCACTAGACGGGCAGTCACTTGTGACATATTCGATATATATTGATTGATGAAATGAGATTTCTAGGATCAGGGTTGTTTATGCAAATAGATGCTCGACTATGAGAAGCATTTCCAAAGAAAAAGAATTGTCTTTTTGGTGGCAGATCCATCATCCTTGTGGGTAACCTTGGCCAATTGCCTCCTACAAAAGATAAGCCTTTATATGCAGGTAATACAATAGGGAAAGTCTTGTGGAAAAAATTCAACAGTGTTGTCATTCTTGACACAATATTTTGCCAATAAGGGAATAATGAGAAACAATCTTGTTTTCGTAGAGTCCTCAATAACATAACAAATGTAGTACCTGTTCTTGAAGATTGGGAGTTTCTTATTTCACGGGCTGACATGAGGTTGCATCCTAGAGAAATAGATTTATTTAATGCAATAGTTTACATGTTTCCAACAAATAATTTGGTCTCCTTCCACAATAGGCACATGTTAAAATCATTAAATTCTCCAATTGCACGATGTATTGTCGAGCATTTAAGGCATTCAGAAATCATTGGTGTTGATGATGATCAATTAGACTGTGAAGTTTTGTTGTGTCGTGGTTAGTGTATTACGTTGACATGAAATTTATGGGTTTAAGCTAGCTGGGTGAATGGTGCACTTGGTTATGTTAAGGATATATTTTATACGCCTACCTCTAAGCCACCACAACTTCCAATGTTCACAACTATTGTTTTTGATAAGTATGTTGGTGTTCCATTTGATGCAAGCAATCTAAACATTGTGCCTATCACACCAGTGATAAGAAGAAATCAATAAAAAATTCTTTGAACATGGCATGGGCTATTACAATCGACAATTCACAGGGATTGACTTTAGAACGAGCGTCAGTTGATATCGTGAATAAAGAGCAACAAGGCCTTACCTTCAAATCCATATCAAGAGTGAAATCAATAGATGGTTTACGCTTTTCACCGCCTTTCTCTTTTCAACATTATGCCAAGATGAAAGATAGTGCATATGTTACAATCAGGAAGAAAGAAGAGGAGTGATTGAAGTCCATATCGCTATGACATACAACTAATGACATTGTGACCTTCTTTATAGTTTGTTTTTTGAGTTGCTTTTATTGTCCTCTTGATTTACTTTTAATATAATAATCATTTTCATATATTTATGAGATTAATAAATTCATCATATTCATATTAATATTTGAGAAAGTTGTTTACATATTTTTTCATGTTATTCAATTTACTAGTTTTTTAAGTGCCTATTGTTCTTTTCTTTGCAACAAACCATTTAGACATAAACAACGAGTTATATGAACCAATCATTCAAAATCATTTTTATAACTGGTTCATATTGATATTAATATTGTGGATTCATATTACATCATGAAATGCAAAAATGGAGGTTTTGAATTGTCCATCGCCATGGCCAATATTCATTTTTTGAATATTGGCCATGGTTTTATTCTATTTCCATGGATTTTTCTATTGTATTGGGAAATGAGGCTTATATTTATAGAAATGTTTATATCATTTGGTTCATGTAACACTAGATTTTTTTATTTCATGTAACATTATAAAATTAAGTTTTTCAACATAAATACACATGGGGTGTTATGTTTTATGTATATGTGTGTGTGTGTGTGTGTGTGTGCTTATTTATTTGTGCATGTCTTTATTGAGTTTTCTTTTGTTTTTTGTCTTTCAAATGTAGAATTGGACAATAATGATGTCATCTATTATTCCATAATAATGCACAATATTGTTCGAGTGATAAGTTTTCTTTCATATCTTCGGAACAAGTTCGATAGAAAACATGGGTTCCATCCTTCTTTTATTGATGATCATCTTCGTATGCTAGATGAAACTAAAACACATGTAAAATACTTGTTACATGTGCACCAGAGAGATTCTGGGAGAAGAACAAGAAGGAATTGGTTGGAAAGCATTAAGTGTCGTCATCATTATCCCGTTGATTTGAATTGGTGGTGTTTTTGTCATCGGTCTGGTTGTGTTTTGGAAGAGGCCACTCTATAGATGACTTTTGATGGAGTGTTTCAAGTTCAATTTTGTAGTGGAATTATTTGATGTAAAGGAAATAAAAGATACATGTTAGGACTCAGTATTCTTTCTATGGTTGCAATGCTGGTTAAATTGAATTTTTTTTCTAGTTGTTGTATCTCTGGTCTTAGAATTTCCTATTATATTGTTCTTCTTTAAATCCAATGTGTGCAATTTAGATGTGTTTTTTTCATTTATGTTCCTTTGCTCCAATGGCAGTGTTACTAATTTATTTTTTTCTCTTGCATTTGTAATTGTTGCGGTCTTTTGTGTGGATCCCTTCACTTTGTTCATGTCTTTCATAAATGAAAATATTGTTTACATTTATAATATTATTGTTGGAATTTCATGTTCTAGCTGTTTATATCAATATTCTTGAGATTTATACTATTAATACATTCATGTATTGATATCAAAGTATTTATGACTTAAAATTTATTTATTGTTTATAATGTAGTGATATAGATGTGTTATTATTAATGTGATGATGATTTATCATGTTTTAATGCTTAATGGTTTACAATGTGGTTCTTATATTGGTTGTAGTTTATGTTTTTTATTATTGTTTTGTGTTATACCATTATTTATGTTTATAATATTGATGCCATCGATTTAGTGTTGAGAGTTTTTAAAATATTTAATATGACATATATTCTCTCATTTTCAAAACCAATCATCGTGGGTGTTGTCGAACATTGCATTATAATGAAGATTGTATTCAGATGAAAACCATAATCAACCATCGTGAATCATGGTCAACCATGGTCCAACGTCGCATTATAACAAAGATTGTCTCAATATGAAAATCAAAGATTGTTAAGGATGATCATTGATATTTATTTTTTGATTTATAATACTTCTTGTGGGATTTCAACAACTTGGATTTATAATATTAATCCATTGGGGTTAAAATATCAATCCTTTTCATTTTTAATATTGATCCCTTGCATTTTTTGATCCCTTAGGTTTATAATATTTTTCTCTTGGGTTTCTAAGATTAAACCCTTGGGTTTATTTGTTCTTTGAGTTTATAATACTAATAATTCCTTTGGTTTACCATTTTATCCCTTGGTTTTATTAATCCCTTGACTTTAAAATATTAATTACTAGGGTTTATTAATCATTTAGGATTTTAATATTAGTTTGTTGGATTTATTTATTCCTTGGGTTTATTGATTACTTGGGTTTATTAATCATTTGTCTTTATAATATTAATGCCTTGGGTTTATAAAATTAGAAATGCATTGGGTTTATTCATCCCTTTTATTTATAATATTAATATTCCCTTGTATTTATAATAATAATAATAATCCCTCCGGTTTATTAAACCCCAATATTAAGGGTTTAATCCATTAGTTTTATAATGTTTATCCCTTCAGTTTATTTATTCTTTGGGTTTATAACACTAACCATGTCTAAATTTTATTGATCGCTTAGGTTTATCATATTTATAATCATGCACCTTTATCAATCCTTTGTTTGTAGAATATTAATTCCTAGGCTTTATGAATCTCTTGTGTTTGTAATATCGATCTCTTGTGCTTCTTGGCCCATTAGGTATTTAATATTTATCCCTTCGGTTCACTAATTCATTGGGTGTATAATATTAAACGGTTGGGTTTATTAGTTCCTTGGTTTTATAAAATTAATAATCCCTTTGGTTTATTAATCCCTTGAGTTTAAAATATTAGTAATCTCTTGGTTTTATAAAACCCCAATATTAACGGTTAAATATTTGTCCAACTATTTATGATTATGCCAATATCACAATAGATTAATCTAATATGGAAATCAACCATGGTCAACCATGTTTATTTTAAGGTTTATAATAGTCATGTTAGAGTTTATATGCATTGTGTTTATAATTTTTATCCCTTAGGTTTATTATTCCCTTGGGTTTATAATATTAATCCTTTCGGTTTATTGATCTAAGGGTTCATATTCCTAGGGTTTAATTATTCAACAATGCTCAACGATAAACAACCATGTTCAACCATGATCAACAATTGTCCAACATCAATTTCTTGGGTTTATTATTCCCCTGTCAACGATGGTTTATTATGATGTCAACCATGGTCAACCATGGTCCAACATGGAATTGTGATAAGGATTGTCTCGATATGAAAAACAATGATGGTCAATCATGCTTATTTTAGTGTTTATAATATTTGTCTTAAGGTTTATATATGTTGGGTTTATAATATTAGTCCCTTGGGTTTAATAGTGTTCCCTTGGGTTCACAATCCCTTGGGTTTTTAGTGTTAATCCCTTGGATTTATTATTCCTTTGGGTTTATAATATCAATTACTTGGGTTTATTATTCCCTTAGGCTTACAATATCAATCATGGTCAACCATTATCAATGATATCCAACCATGGTCAACCATGGTTGAATGTCGCATTGTGATAAGGATTGTCTCACCGTGAAAATAAACCATGTTTAATTTAGTGTTTGTAATACCTATATTGGGGTTTACCAATGTTGGGTTTATAATATTAGTACCTTGGGTTTAATATTATTCCCTTGGCTTTATTATTATGTTGGGTTTATAATATCAATCATGGTCAACTTTATTAATCTCTTGTGTTTGTAATATGGACCCCTTGCACTTCTTGATCCCTTAGGTTTTTAATATTTATCCCTTGAGTTCACTAATTCATTGGGTTTTAAATATTACACGGTTGGGTTTATTAGTTCCTTTGGTTTATAGTATTAATAATCTCCTTGGTTTATTAATCCCTTGAGTTTAAAATATTAATTCTTAGGGTTTATTAATACAACAATGTTTATTTAGTATTTTTAATATTTATTTTAGGGTTTGTATACCTTGGGTTTATATATTTAGTTCCTTTTGTTTAATATTATTCTCTTAGGTTCATAATCCCTTGGGGTTTTAATATTAATCCCTTGGGTTTATTGTTCCTTTGTGTTTATAATATAAGTCGCTTGGGTTTATCATTCCCGAGTCAAACATGGTTTATTACGATATTGACCATGGTCCAACAGGGAATTGTGATAAGGATTGTCTCAATACAAAAATCAACGATGGTCGATCATGTTTATTTTAGTGTTTATAATATTTATCTTAGGGTTTATATATGTTGGGTTTATAATATTACTCCCTTGGGTTTAATGTTATTCCCTTGGGTTCATAATCCATTGGGGTTTTAGTATCAATCCATTGGGTTTCTCATATTAACCCCTTGGGTTTATTTTCCCCTTAGGTTTATAATATTAATGATGGTCCACCATTGTCAATCATAGCCAACAATGGTCAACCACAGTTTAACGTCGTATTGTGACAAGGATTGTCTCACCATGAAAATAAACCATGTTTATTTTAGTGTTTGTAATATTTATATTTTGGTTTACCAAGGTTATGTTTATAATATTAGTCCCTTGGGTTTATTATTATTCCCTTCGGTTCAAAATCCCTTGGGGTTCTAGTATTAATCCATTGGGTTTATAATATCAATCCCTTGGATTTATTATTCCCTTAGGTTTATAATATCAATGTGGTCAACCATTGTCAGTCATAGCCAACCATGGTCAACATGGTTGAATGTCACATTGTGACAAGGATTGTCTCACCATGAAAATAAATCATGTTTATTTTAGTGTTTGTAGTATTTATATTTGGGTTTACCAATGTTGGGTTTATAATATTTGGCCCTTGGGTTTAATATTATTCCCTTGGGTTCATAATCCCTTGGGGTTTTTGTATTAATCCCTTGTGTTTATAGTTGCTTTCGATTTATAATATCATTCCTTGGGTTTATTATTCCCTTAGGTTTATAATATTAATGGTGGTCAACCATTGTCAATTATAGCCAACCATGGTCAAACATGGTTGAATGTCACATTATGACAAGGATTGTCTCACCATAAAAATAAACCTTGTTTATTTTAGTGTTTGTAATACTTATATCTGGGTTTACCAATGTTGGGTTTTTAATATTAGTCCTTGGGTTTAATATTATTCCCTTAGGTTCATAATCCCTTGAGTACTAGTATTAATCCCTTGGTTTTATGTTTCCCATGGGTTCATAATATCAATCCCTTAGGTTTATTATTAACCTGGGTTTATAATATCAATCATGGTCAACCATAATCAACAATGGTCAACTGTGGTCAATCATGGTTCGATCTCACATTATGAAAAAAAATTACGCCACTTAGGGTTTATATACCTTGGGTATATAATATTACTCCCTTGCCTTTAATATTATTCCCTTAGGTTCATAATCCCTTAGGGCTTTAGTATTAATCCCTTGGGCTTACTGTTCCTTGCGTTTATAATATTAATAATCCCTTTGATTTATTAATCCTTTGAGTTTAAAATATTAGTTTTAAGGGTTTATTAATTCAACAATGTTTATTTTAGTATTTTTAATATTTATCTTAGAGTTTTTATGCCTTGGGTTTATAATATTAGTCCCTTTTGTTTAATATTATTCCCTCGAGTTCATAATCCCTTGGGATTTTAGTATTAATCCCTTGGGTTTATTGTTCTTTAGGTTTATAATATCAATCACTTGGGTTTATTATTCCCTAGTCAACCATGGTTTATTATGATTTCAACCATAGTCCAACATAGAATTGTGATAAGGATTGTCTCAATATAAAAATCAACGATGGTCAATCATGTTTATTTTTGTGTTTATAATATTTATCTTAGGGTTTACATATGTCGGGTTTATAATATTAGTCCCTTGGGTTTAATATTATTCCCTTGGGTTTATTATTCCCTTGGGTTTATAATATCGATCATGGTCAACCATTGTCAATCATAGCCAACCATGGTCAACCATGGTTGAATGTCACATTACGACAAGGATTTTCTCACTATGAAAACATACCATGTTTATTTTAGTGTTTGTAATATTTGTATTTGGGTTTACTAATGTTGCATTTATAATATTACTCCCTTGGGTTCAATATTATTCCCTTGGGGATTTAGTATTAATCCCTTGGGTTTATTATTCCTTTGGGTGTATAATATCAATCCCTTGGGTTTATTATTCCTTTGGGTTTATAATATCACTTTCATTGGTTTATTATTCCCTTAGGTTTATAATATCAATCATGGTCAACCATTGACAATCATAGCCAGCCATGGTTAGCCATGGTTGAATTTCACATTATGACAAGGATTGTCTCACCATGAAAATAAACCATGTTTATTTTAGTCTTTCTAATATTTACATTAGTGTTTACCAATGTTGGGTTTATAATATTAGTCCCTTGGGTTTAATAATATTTCCTTTGGTTCATAATCCCTTGGGGTTTTAGTATTAATCCTTTGGGTTTATAGTATAAATCATGGTAAGCTTTATTAATCTCTTGAATTTGTAATATCAATATCTTGCACTTCTTGATCCCTTAGGTTTTTAATATTTATCCCTTGGGTTTATAATATTAAATGGTTGGGTTTATTAGTTCGTTGGGTTTATAATATTAATAATTCCCTTTGGTTTATTATCTTTTATTTTCAAAATTAATTTAGGCTTTTATTAGTTAAAATTTTTATTTTAGTATTTTAATATTTATCTTAGGGTTTGTATGCTTGGCTTTACTAAATTAGTTTGGTTAAATAATTATAAGTTCACGCGGGTTCATAATCCGATGGTATTTTGTTAGCTAATCATGATTAATATAAATCAACGGATTATGACAGGGGAGAATTAAAACAAAGGGACCTAATACTAATCCGCTATTGATTTAATAAAAACAAGATTAATGAACCGGGGAATAATTTAAACAAAAGGGACTAATATATACAATCAGCTATACAAACCAAAATAAATATTAACATATAAAAATAAACATGTTGAATTATAAAGCAAAATATAATATCACTAATAGTATAAAATATATAATATAATATAATAATAATAATAATAATATAATAATATTATAATTATTATTCATTATTATTATTTATATAATTAATAACATTATTATATTTATATTATTATACATAATATAATATTAGGTTGGATATGCCTACAACTACTTATTTTGGCTGTGCTCGTCTTCCTCAGACGTAGACGCAGGTTAATGCAAACCAAGCATTTGGGAGAAGTGAAGCTTGCTCCCTTACGACACTAGCGGGTTAATTCAGGTGCGTGGTTTTCCTTGATAATAGTGATGCGTCAACCTACATTTGCATATAGTAGCCAGAGATGGTTGTCCTCACTATTGGTTTGACAACTGAGTTTGATAGGTTTTTCCACCTTTGAGAAAAATAATAATAATAATATTAATATAATAATCATAAATATATAAATATATAAGAATATCATTGTTATTATTAATATAGTTATTAATGATCATAAATAGTTGGTCTTTAAAAAATACACATAATAATTCCCTTATCACAATTCTAATTATTATTGGATCATGGTTGTTATTATGAGTTAATATTGTTATTATAATAATAATTCAATATAATTGTGATTATTATTATATGTTTGTTGTTATAATAATAAAAAAAAAAAAATAATAAAACCTAATATAAACATATAAACATATAAAAATATAATAATATATTATTTATTAATAATAAATGATAATAATATATTATTATATTATTAATATTACTAATATTATTATAATTATTATTATCGATGATGATGATGACGATGATGGTTAATGTCCACTGAGACCAAACTTTGGTCTATCGGACCTAAAGAAACGAATTATTTAGTTTGATTTAAGATTTTATTCCTATGCTCAAAAATCTTGGAGAGAAGCCTGTTAAGCTCACTATAATTTTGACATCGTAAAAGGCTAAGAAGGTTAGCATTGCAACAAAGATTATGAAATTGAGATCTAATGCGGTTATACACGGGGCACTCTAAGAGGAACTGATTTTCATCCTTGATGTTCATATTCTCACAAGAATGACAGATCCTTTCCATCCATGGTGTTTTAGGAACTGCCCAATGACTCGTTTCATTATGGAGCTCATGAGAGTTCGTTCTAATCTTGGCTATATTAATTTTCTTCTTTGAGCTAGTTAAAATAGAGAGATACTTTTGATCTTCTAGGGTGGGGTTTATGACCTCCTTATAATATCTTAATTTTCTTTTAGCTACTAAATCTTTCTCACACCGCAATTGTTTTTAAACTTAGAAGTAACAATATTTTTAATGTTATTAATGTTTTGCAATGGAACATTCTCGTCAATCTCCTAATGGTTTAACTAGGCCCTGGTGTATTTATGCCAACCTCGTTTGAGCCTTAGGTGGTTTTGGCTGGAATTTAAAGGTAGCTTAAAAAGTCTATGGTCTCCTATGTTATTGAGTTTGTGCTTGTACAACAGAAGCCTAGTCATAGCTAGGCTCTCGATAGGGGAAAGACCCACTTCTATAAGGAGAATATGATAGGGTGTATTGCTTTTAATTTTGAGGTTATATGTTATAAAACACTTCTGGATTTGCTCAATCTTTCTCCAAGATTCTCTATAGATGTTGCAACCCCAAACCTCACATCCATATAAGATAACAGGAGTGACTAAAGTTTCAAAGAGGAACTTCTTTCTATCCCACATTACGAGGTTTGTCGTTTTACAATTATTTTCAAGACCGAAATAAGCTTTCCGCTCCCCATTAATCCTTTTCTCAATGCTATAGTTCCAGTTGAGCTTGTGATGAATATCAATTCCTAGGTACTTGTAAGAAGATACTTTGTCCAATTTACTATTGTCATACATAAAATTAACGTAACTATCCTTCTTGGATTTGATAATCATAACTTTTGTTTTGTTAGTGTTAACAATCATACCCATGCTAGAGCAGAAATCCTTAAGAAGTCTAAGTTGCTTATCAAGATCCGATGGGCACCTTGCGAGAAGAATAATATCGTCAGCATAGAGAAGAAGGAGGATGACTATCCCAGCTAAGATCATGCCAACACAACCTGCTTCCTCTAAACAACCTTCTAGCTTGTCGATGTAAATGCCAAATAGGGTAGGGGAGAGGGGGCAACCTTGTTTAACTCCAATATTACACTTAATATCTTTTGACCACCCCTCATTGCTCTTTAACTTGGCAATTAAATTCTCATATAACCTTATAGCGGCAGCTCTCAACTCAAAAGGAACCTTTAGCTCTTCTAATCTATTGCATAGGTTGTTTTTAGGAACCGTATCAAAAGCCTTTCTAAAGTCCACAAGAACAAAAGAGATTGGATTTATCGCTGTGACATTCCTCCACAATGATCCTATGCGTAACGAGGTGGCCGTTGTTGAGTGATGCATTATAAAACCCGCTTGGCCTTTAGCCCGCTTACCCTCACTCTCAAGCCATATGCTCAACTTCTTTTCCAAAATAATACCATATAACTTGGCCAAGTAGGGCTGATCATAATTGTCCAATAATTAGAGGGGTTATTTGTATCCCCACTTTTAAAAATAGGGATAATGAGGCTCTGAGTCCATGGTTTAGGGAACCCTTGCTTGACCACTTGATTGAAAAGCTTGTGGATGTGGGGGATGAGGACAAAACCTCCAATTTTTAATATTTTCACCTGGTAACCTTCAATGTCATTAGCTTTCCCATTTTCCAAGCGTTTAACCCCAAAATCAATGTCTTCTAATGAGAAAACTTCTTTCATTGTGAGCAGGGTTTCAAAGTTATCCATGCCATTTGGAGATTCATTAAGCTTTTTAAGATAGGAATTCTAGTCGTCTAAAGAATTTTTATTATTATCTTTAGTATTCCTAGTTAGAATATGCCTCTAGAATTTTTTAGGAGCTACCTTAGAGAGGTGTAAGAGATTCTCTTGTCTTTTATGAATATACTGCCTATTTTCCCTTTTAGTTAGGGCTCTGTATATTTTTATCTTGCCAATTTTAAGAGATTCATCAACAACTTAATTGCTCTCCTCGCATTTTTACAATCTTTGTCATACCATGGGTTGGTTTTGTTATTTCCTTTATTACTTGAACTTCAATTGAGAACTTGTTAATAGAATATGAGAGGGTTGTAGTAAAATTATGATAGAGGTTATCTATGTTGTCTATACTAGATAAAGGAAGCAAATTAGTTTTTAATTCATTTAGAAAGAGATCATTTTTATTTCTATAAAAGATTAAGTTCTTATGGCTATAAGGATTATCTTCTATGGGATCTCTATGCATGAAAAAATTGAGAGTTATAATTAAAGGCCTATGATCAGAGTCAGGCTCGTGTTCGTTCAAGATGTCAAAATTTATTATTTCGTTGTATAAAGGGAGATCAGAAATAACATAGTCTACGACGTTGCTACCAAGCCCATGGATGCAGGTCATCTGGCTAGAATTGGGCCACTTCTTTGGGTCGTTGCAAATTATGAGATCCTGAGCACTACAAAGCTTGAATAGCTCTGACCCAAACAAAATCTCCCTGAGGTCTTCAGTGCTCCTTTTGTACTGGCTAGCCTGAGTGAAGTCTTCGTCTAACCAAAGAGGATTAGGGTTGGAATGATTGCTTAGAATAATAGCTTGGTTGCTTGAAGTTCGAGCATTAAAGTCACCCATTAAAAAGATATTACCTTCATTCCTTAGGCTAGAAATATCATTCTCTAAACCTTTGTAAGGACTATTTTTATCTAGATTATTTTTCTTATAGAAGTTAGAATTGATGTGGAAAAAATAAAAGATTGCTATGTAGGTATTTTTATCATTAATGTTAGTGATATGTATCCAACTATATTGGTTGTAAGGGTCGTTTTTATAAATCCATTATAATTATAATATATTATTATTATTATTATTATATTAATATAATAATCATATATATATGTAAATAATATGGTTGTTATTATTTATATAGTTATTAATAATCATAAATAATTGGTGTTTAAAAAGATACACATAATAATTATTAATGTGATTGAAATGAGCTAGAAAATCTTAAATCTAAATGTAAATTTGTCAAAAAGCTAATATGCTACCAGGATTCATCCAAACAGCCAATATTGGTGCCATGTGACTCTCTAGAAATTGATTAGAAAAATGAGGAGCATTCCATATAAAGCACACAAACATTTTTAATAAAACTCGCACTAGTTATGATTTCAGCGTTACCTTCTTCCCAATTTGATTTTTCGAATGTCTCCATCAGTCAATTTTTCAATAAGGTCATTAAAAATTTACCGTCATCATGTTCTTCCAATGGTGGGTTGATTCCATACGATCTTTTCACTAAGTTTTTCTTTTATTACTTCAATTTTAGTTAAAGATTTCTAGAATTGTGATACCTCCTATTTATTCGTCACAGTGTTTAATAGGAAGACTTGCAAAGTTATAAGATAGAGACAATATTGGTTCCATTTACTGAATTTGGTCCAATGCCGAAGAATGGCGGTTATTCTTTCTGCACCATACTAAATTCGAGTACTCATTCTGTGATTTTTGTAATGTGCGCAGCTGAGCAAGGGTGGATCATGGCAAATGCTATTTCCAACCCTATAGCGATATAAATGCCCTCTGACATGCGAGGGAAATAGCATTCACCCTCTCTCTCGACGCTCCATTCATTTGTTCACGTGCTGGAGAGAGAGGGCGATTGCTATTTCCCTCGCATGTTAGAGGGAATTTATATTGCTATAGGGTTGGAAATAGCATTCATCGTGGATCATGGCATGTCTGAACTACAAATGGATATGACTGAAATTATTATTATTTTATAGACACGTATAGGTAACAGGTTTTTATTATCAATTTTAATTTGGAAATCAAATATGGAGTATATGACATGCACACAAATAAAATATTAATAAATTATTGCAAAATTAGTAACTAACACATAGTATTTATCATTAAATTTTATTACATGAAATATTAATTTGATAAAAAAATATGAACTCCTTTTTAAATGAATTATAGATTCTAAATCCAAAACCTGCAAATACAACTTTAAATTTTAACAAAATGTCATAAAAATATTAATTTACTGTAAATTAGTAGCAGTTATTAAATCAACCATGATAAAAAAAACCATCGGAACTATCTCAATACCTTCATGATCATTAAGTCAAAACTCATAAATTGGTATTACTCAAAATTCAAAATTTAGAACGACCCTTCTGTAAACCACACCAGAAAGTGAGGCAAAATAGAAAGAAATGTAGACAAAACTGTAATACTTTTATAACCACACTCAACTGATAAAAGAATGTGATGAACAATATGATCTCACATTAATTCAGGTGATAAAAATGTTTTCACATTTAGGCAAATCACTAAATGTAAATGTAGGTAATATTAGTAGAACTCAAATTCGGAAGGCAACACAAGCAAGGGAATTTTTAAACATTTAATTTGAATAATACAAATATCAATATTAACTGAAGCACATAAATTACAATGATATAGATATCAATACTAAGTAATTTTTTCTTTTAAGTTTGTACGAACTTAAGGATATGGATAAAAAACATATTTTGAGGTTATTTAGGGAATCCATACACTCTATAAAATGGTTTTGTTTTGAGGGGCATCACTCAATGTCTAGCTTTATCCCACAATATCATTACACTTACAACTCCACTGAATCCAAACCCCACTGTCATTAATGAGATAGGTTCATCTACATGGCTTTGCCATCCATTTCCTTTACTTATGCTAGTTCCTTTCACTATATTATTGCTATGTTTTTCCTTGCATGCTTGTAAAGGATAGCCACATAAGCATTTGTTCCCTTCAAATGAAATCTCATTAAAAGTGTAGAATTGAGTTCCTTTTAGAATCCTACCACAAAGTCTATTCCATGAAACAACCAAAATGGTTAATATAGAGAGCTCTTGAGGTATTGCTCCACTTAAATTGTTTCTGGACAAATCTAACTGCTCCAAAGTAGATATTTTGCTAAAAGATGCAGGAATTTCCCCTTCTAAATGATTCATAGATAAATTCAGCAGTCGCAGACCAGTGAAATTTCCAATACTTGAAGGTATTGCTCTAGTAAACTTATTGTTAGACAAGTCAAATATGATGATTGATGCTAGCACATATGTTAGAGCATATTCAACTCCCTTCATTACAATTCTTAGATCCTCATATAGTGTGTTAGCACTGGCTTGAGAAGCCCCAAAAAGCCCAGTAGCCCACTAAGATTGGATGGTATTTTTCCACAGATAGTATTTAAGTATTGACTTGAGAAGCCCCCAAAAAGCCCTGTAGCCCACTTAGATTGGATGGTATTTTTCCACTGAATTCATTGTTGGATTCCCACTAAGATTGGATGGTAGTTTTCCACTAAATTCATTGTTGGATAAATCCAACACTCGTAGCTAGGTGAGATCTCTGATCCACTGAGGAAGACCACCATGGAGCTTATTATGACCCAAAACTAAGCCACGAAAAAATTTGAGGAACTGAGGAAGCTCACCTGCTAATTAATTTTTTCTCAAATCTAATAATTGAAGTATGGTACAATGAGCCAAAGATGCAGGAACAGTACCAAAAAAATTGTTAGAATGAGTAGAAAGAACTGTCATAGAAACTGGAAAGTCCATGTCTAGAATTTCACTCAGTTTGTTCTTAGAAACCTTTAACCTTTGTAAAGCCACACATTTATTTAAGGACAGTGGAATTCTGCTTGACAATAAGTTATTCATCAATATCAAAACCATCATAGACTTAGAGTTCCCTAGAGAGTGGGGGATAGTTCCATTTACCTTGTTTTTAGACAAATCTAACTATTGTAGTTCCACATTTTCCTGTCCCATCAGGAATTGTACATGTAAGCCCATTGGTATCCAAGTAAATATTTTGAATCTTGCTCAACTTGCCAATGCCTTCAGGTATGTTACCTATCAGCGTGTTATTACCAAGATCTAAGAAGGTCAAATTACTCAACTTTGTAATATCTTCTGGTATGCTGCCAATAAACCTATTTCCTCCCAAATGTAGAAAGTCCAATTGAAGCAATTTTGTGATGGCTTCTTTTGGTAAATGTCCAGTGAAATTATTTGAACCCAAATTTAACTTGATCAACTTTGTCAAACTTCCCAGTGATTCATAGATGTGGCTTGTTAAGAAGTTAGTATCCAAGTAAAGTTGTTGCAAAAAGCTTAAATTGCCAATACCTTGAGATATGCTCCCATTTAGAATATTTGTACCAAGATTTAGATAGGTTAGTTGACTCAATTTGGTAATGGATTTAGGAATAGCACCGGAGAACTTATTTAAGCCTAGAGATAGGTAGGTCAGCTGACTCAAATTGGAAATGGACTCAGGTATTACACCACTCATTTTATTTGAATAAAGGGATAGGTAGTTCAACTGACTCAAATTGCTAAAGGCTTGAGATATGCCACCACTCATGTCATTTTGAGCCAGAGTCAAGGTGGTGAGGGGAAGCTGAAATAGACTCATGGGGATGGGGCCTTGAATCCTATTGGCTGCTAAATCCAGCCATTCAAGATTACTACCATTTCCTATTTCAGAAGGGATGACACCTGAAATATTACCTGGACCACAAAGAGATAGTTGAACAAGCTCTCTTAACTTTCCCAATTGAGGTGGTATCTTGCCAGATAATTTGTTGTCCCCCAAAAATAAAGTCGTAAGAAAAGTGCAGTTTCCTAAAGATGGAGGAATGGTGCCCTCCAACTTGTTGGATTCGACGGCCAGATAGTGTAAGTTTTGCAGCGAGTCCAATTCAAGAGGAATTAGACTTGTTAGATTGTTGTGTCCAATGGAGACATCTTGGAGAGAGATGCAGTTGCTTAGAGAAGATGGGATGCTTCCAGTAAGGTAATTTTTCTTTAAACGAAGATGCTCCAACTTGCCCAGATGACCGAATTCTGTTGGAATAGTCCCTGTCAAATTGTTAACTGACAATTTGATCCATTGAAGATTCGTACAATTGCAGAGCGACCTTGGAATAGGACCCCATAGCAAAATATAGTTGAGGTCAAATATGCTCAATCCTTTAAGTTGCCCCACTTCTGGTGGAATTCTTCCTGTGAAATTATTACCAGAGAGATTCAAAGTGCATAATAACGAAAGGGTACCTAGAGATGGTGAGAGACTACCTTTCAATCTGAAGCCAGGAAGTGTTACGGCAACCACTCTATTCGTGCCCTTTCTACGACGGATCCCATTCCAGGAGCACACATTGTATGAGTTTTGTGGTGTCCAGCTGAGAAGGGATCCAGATGGATCGGATATGACCACATCTCTAAACAACAAAAGTGCTAGCACATCCCTTGAGGCGTGAAATGCGTCGATGGGTGATGTCAACTCAGAGTCCTCCAGCTTCATTACAACTTTGTTCAAAACAAATTCACTAGGTTGAAAAGAGGCACTTCCATCCGGCATGCGGTCAAAGGGATGAGCATGGTAACTCATGGATGTAGCATCCAAGGCAAGGATGTTATTTGCTAAAGTTTCCATCAACACAAGGCACACAAGCATCATCGACAAAAGCAGAAAACCAACTGAAACAAAGTTACATAATCTTGATGGCCTCAATGTTCACATTGGCTACACAACAGAGGTGAAGTCATGGAAAACTAGAGCCAGAAAGAGTTCTTTGAGTGCAAATATGACCCATGACCTCCTATGCACTCTGAAAATCTCAAATTTAGAGTTGATGTATCAATAAAGTATGGTTTATTTTTGTGTGGTTGGACTACAAAGTTGTTTGGTGATTGTTATGAAACCAGCTCACAAAAAGATAGAAAAGAGAGATTCACGCCTTAGAATTTAGCCTCTTCGAGGGGGCAACCTCCTTTACATTACATAAATGAACAATTCTTGGATGATACAAAATGAAAGACCTCCTTTCTATATATAGGAGTCTAAGGGATCATAACATAACCAGAGTCGACATAACAATAATAATGTAAGGGCACAATAATAATAATAGTGGGCTTCTATGGGGCACAATAGTAACAATATGGGCACTACATGGGTACATCAATATAATAAGTGGTTTGCACTAATAACAATAAGGGGT
>APFE030746507.1:0-15447 GCA_000404065.3 Pinus taeda
GGAACATGTGTTGTGAATTGGATACAGTCTGCATCATAGTGTAGGAATTGTATCCGGATTTATGATTACAAATATCTTGGGCCAATTTGACAAAGCCCCTTCATGGAAATTTTAACTTTAAAGGGATCGACCTCCCACAGTGAATTTGAACATAATGAGATTCGATCCTACAAATAAAACTTTATCCACGAAATGTAACTATTCTCCCGACGTTGTGAATTGCATTAGACATTACACTATTGCTCTCCAAGAATGCATGCATTGACCCTTGATCCAGAGATCTACATGTCTTTCTCCCATCATATGAGACAAATATTTATGCCTTGCTTCCATCACTTAGATTCAAGCATTATATGCTTTGCTACCTTGGGTTTCCGTCACCGCTCGACTCAAAAATGAGTGCGTTGCTGTTATCACACCAAAACAAATATCTAATTTATCTTTTCCACTTGATCGATCAGAAGAAAGATACACCCAAAATCAGAGAATCACATCACGTTTTATACCATAAAAAAACCAGTATAGAGATCATCACATAGCCCATTACACGATTCAAACCATTTGTCGACTATAAAACATAGTTGTGAGTGTGGCCTTTGCTACTTCAAACAAGATGACGAGAATAAACCAACGAAGATGCATAAGCTATTCGCATAAGAGCCACATTTTTTCTCATCCACTCTTCAACAATTTGCAGAATGACAGTCACAGCCTCAGATAGGCTCAGAGTATTGTCATAAATTTGATCCAAAGAGAGTCGAATATATGTGCTCCAGATCTGATCAAGGTAGGCCAAATATGTGTGCATTAGGGAGTGTACAGGTGTGTCTTTGAGGGAGGTTGAATGGCCTCAACATCTGCTCAGTCCACAATGAAAAACCATAGCCCAAAAGAAAACTTTTAAACTAAAAAACCTCAGAACTTTAACCTTCTCTGCTGCACTCGGCCTCATACCAGTTCAGAGCAAAGATATACAAAATGTAGGCATGGAATGGTTGCTTAATGAAGGAGATGAGACACATATTTATACTAATTGAAGGCCAACGGACATCAGGATTAAATTCAAAATTTCAAATCTTGGAGCCAAAATAATGTGGGCTGGCTTGTGCAAATAGGAGGGAAATTCAAATTTAAATAATTGGAGCGAAAATAATTTCCCTTCTTGGAGGCTTACTAGAAAATTAACATATTCTTCCAATTATTTTCCAAATATAAAATGCTATAAATAATCCAATCACAATCTACTCTCATTATCTTGTTTTGGGGACTTTGACTAAGTTTTGGGGCTTTATCTTTGAACTAGCATATTCCCCCAAGGGAGGTGAACCACAAATCATGCCACTTATCGTTAGAATCAACACGATGAGGAGAATCAAATGAAGATGTTCACTGAAGCAAATTCACTTATCTTCATTCTCAAAATCTTCAATAAGTGTGGGGCGTGTAGGGCTTCCCAGGGCTTCTTTCCATTTGGAGCTTCTAATCAATGTAAACTAGAAAAATATTAAGAGTGTTCAAGGACCAATTTTGGCATTAATGACATCGCCATTCAACAAAAATTTTCTATTTAATGCCTCAAACTGATCCCGAAAGGTTTTAGACCCCAATTTGCCAAACTAGGTCTCGCAAGTACAATTGGTCTTGTGCGTTGATTCCTCCACTTTTTGTATTATGAAATCATCGAAATGGATGACAAATAATATAATCATTTGGGGAATTTCAAGGTAAAATATGGGTCTAAAAAAATGTACTAACAAAATTAACTTTAAAGATACCAATAGGATTCAAGATGATGATGTCATCCCTAGGGGTAAATATTTTGGAGGGAAAATTAGAAAACCATATTTTTAATTGTATTTTTGACAGTTCTCATTTTAAAAGTTTATTCAAATGTCAATGTAGACATCCTTTGGATGTGGAATTAAATTTGACCTCCAACAAGTACCCACTTTGCATACTTCTAAGTAGACCCATATAGAAAAAATTGAAAATACATGAAAAACGTGTGAATATACCTTTTTTCATGTATTTTTAATTTTTTTCGATGTGAGTCTACTCATAAGTATGCAACGTGGGAACTCATTGGATGTGAAATTTAATTCTGCAAACAATGGGTGTTTACACTTGACATTTGAGTAAACCTATAAGGAAATGAGCTGGAAATACAATAAAAAAAGTAGTTTCCTTTCTTTTTCTTTAAAAAACCATAATTCTTACTTTATTTTTTTAACTATTATTATATTATTTTCCTTAAAAGGCCTATTTTAGACCTCAACATTCTCTATAATCCAGATCAATGAAAATGAAAAAATCTTATATCTCATGGCATTTTGAGAATTGACAAATGTCTAGTTTCACAATGAAAGTCATGAGAATTTGTTCTTATTTTAGCAATGTTCATTTTCTTCTTAACATTAGTCAAGATAGAGAGATACTTTTGATTTTCGAGATTGAGGTTTATCCCTTTTTTTTTTTTTTTTTTTTTTTTTTTTCCCTTGGAAAGATCTGCGCAGATCAACCCCAAAGGGAATCTTTTAAAGCCCGTCGGCCTGACTAGTAGGGCCTAACCCCAAGGGTGTCAAGGAGAATTAACCCTGTGACCTCCCAATCAGCGAGTTACTTAACAATGGGGACTCGACCAGTTGAGCTAACCTTTGGGGCCACATTTATCACTTTCTTATAATATCTTAGTTTCTTTTTTCCCTCTAAATCTTTATCACCATACAATTTCTTCTTATATTTTGAAGTAATAATATTTTTAGTATTATCCTTATTCTGCAAAATGATCCCATCCTTTATCCCCCAATGGTCACACCAAGATTGGGCATTCTTATGCCATCACCACTTGAGTCGAAGGTGGGGGTTTTGGCAAGAGTTAGAAGCAACTTTGGGAAACCATTATTATGTTCTCACTTCTTTAACAAAAGCAATGGTACCATGCTTAAGTGGGCATAATGTTTAAGAACATGTGTTTCCTCCTAAGAGGTCACATGTTCAAATCCAAAGGGTGGTAGAATATGTACACCTTTGTAAAATTTAGCGATCAAATATGCACAGACAAGGGTCCTTTGTCCCACAAACAAGGGGGTCTCATACACCAATTTGGTTTTTGACTTGGCAATGACCTTAAAATTAGATTATTATTAAAAATATTAAGGAATTTAGGGAACATCCTTTTTGGCTAGACAATTTTTCCTCTAAGCCTAAAGTGAGAGGTATTAAACCTCTTGTTGATTCCATAGAATCACATATTTTAGGAAAACATATTGAGGGGCAACACATTTGCAGCTTGCAATTTTTTGTCTCTATTGTGCTTATGAAGTAAACCATCGTCATTACAAGATAGGAAAACTCTTTGGTGTTCATTGATTGTTATTTATCTACAATTCTACTTGATTTTAACCACATGTACCTCTCACTCTTGGGAACCCATTTTATTACAACATTAACACCCTCTTCTTTTGATTCTCTCACTCTTTTCACTTCATATCAAAAAATTAAAAAAATATAATAAGCGATAAAAAAGGGAGGTATTGTTGTCTCCCTTGAATGAAGCATCTGCGTTGAATATTTACACCATGGTTGAACCTTCAAACTATCTATCAACACCTCCTTCACTATCACCATGGTATTGAGTTCTTAATGAACTCTTTCCAATTAGTTACCCTTTCATCATAGGTGGAGTATCTCTTAGAGTGTTTATCTTATGGAGTTAGTGTATCCATAGCTTATTTATTTTTGGTTGTTGCCTACATCATTTTCATATTTGGTCTATATCAATCGAAGCCTTAACTGAATTTTTGAATAAGCCATTCCTTAGATATCCTAGGCCCCATGTTAGTGATTCCTCTACTCAAACACCAAGTGCTCAAATACCTCAAATATCAATGTTCATTATATCATGCTAGTTGAAAACATCATTGCCTTTCACTTAGCAGGTCCACCCTATTGATTATGATACCTTTATCTATGGGAATGACCTAGATACTTGTAGTATCTTGGAACTTACTTTCAACATTGGTAGGTTTTGTTGCACTCAATTATGAGTATTCATCATTGATTCCTCACCAAGTGGTTCCTCATGTGTTTGACATCAACATATCTATTCACTTAGTAGAGTTTAATACTTGGACTAGGTTTCCATATTATTCAATAGTGGGATACCTTGTCATCAATAACATTGATCACTATTGGTCATTGACTAGACAAGCTAACTATATTAAATTTTACTTTGTATAGCAAATAAGTCATCGTCAATGGAAAAAATTCAAATTTGGTCAAAGACTTCATTATTTCTCACCATTACATTACATACCTATTGTCTTTTGAGGTGATTCATTATTGTGTTTCCTCCAATGGATATATTGTTATCAACTTACAACATTTCCACTAGTAGTTCAATCTAGAGGCCATTATTACCTAGGTACCTACATTCATCATTGATAAGTGTCTTTGCATCTAGAAGTGAGTTTTATTCATTGACCCTTGACTGGTTGATTCCTCTAGTGCTAGATTTCAACTCATTTATTCACACCTTGGAGGAATGTCCCTCCAATGCTTACGTATTCACACCATGCAAATGGATTCTTTTAGTTCATTTAGTTTCCAATGCCTCCACACTTTGTCCATGTTTACTTGCACTCTAAAAACATTTCAATGTTAGGAAAGTTGCTTTTGTTGGGTTTTCTTTAAAAGCAAAAGCTTTATATGTTGGGAAAATGTGGCTTTATTTGGACTCTACTTGCATGCTTTACTTGGAGATTTCACTTTTCAATTTTTTGCATGTATTTTTCCTTTTGTCTTATCCTCTCCAAGTGGAGTTGATTTCTTAAGAATATTTCCTATCCTCTTGTCATGTGTTTTCCTTTCAATCATGAGCTAAAGAAGTGGTGCATCCTTGAGACCATTAATCTTTAGCTCTTCCTCCAACTATATAGTTTATTGTAGTCAAAATAAGGGCATTTTACTTGATGACCTTTTAAGGAGATACCAATTCTTTTGTAGGGGCTGACATGACATGCTCTTCTCTATATTTATATTTTCCCAAATTGTTTATGAATGCAAGTTATCTTTAGCAAGAGAAGGACACCCTTACATAAAATATTCTAGGTAGTTTTCAGGATTTTCAACCACTTTTTCAATGCCTTATAATATCTTGACAATGCTTTCACAAGGTATGAAGAGGATGTCATTCTTTGCATGATTTTGGGCTCCTTTTACCTAATTGAGGCACCCTATTAAGTGTGTAAGAATCCTGAATGCATTTAATTAAGGCTCAAGTTATACTTGATCTTCCTCCTGTTTTTAACTTGTCCTGAAAACAAATGATGATGCAAGTAAGGTAGAGAAGGACCAATTCCATTATCCATTCTTCTTCCACTACTCATCTTCTTGTTTGTTAGTGTTTTACATTGAGTCTTGACTCTACTCTAGGGTTTCATCATAGGTCAATTGGTGTGATCAAAATCTAGATTGAAATTGACTAAACTAGCTTGTTGAACAAGTTTTGAGTGGTTTTTGGGTGGAACTAGCCCATCAAACCAAAAGTGACTCAATCCACTAAACTAAATAGTGATATTAGTTTCAAGGAGTTTTTAAGTGGAACCAATCCATCAAACCATAATTGATTGGTTTTGTTTGGAACTAATCTTTGTAGTTTGCATCGGTTGATTTCATATGGAGTTGACCAATTAAATATAGCTCCATATGGGTGCACTTCAACCCACCAAATTTACTTGAAAAATGGAAAACAAATAAAAAACCTTAAACCTTAAACTTAATTCTAAATGCACACTTTCTATATAACATGAGAAAACTTTGCATATTTGTTTTTTATGGTTTAGATTCACATGGACGCACATCAATATTTGAATAGTATAACTATTTTTCAATCAACCAATTTTGTTTTCAATGTTTTTACTAGTTCTATTTTTTGGCGTCAACCAATTTGATAACTAACTAGGCATGATAACATTGAGGCCAACAATGTCTTTAGTGGTCACTATTATCTATATCCTCTCTAGTTCCATGAAATGGACTAATCTTGATTTGTACTAAAATTATGCATTAGCATGTTTGATTAATGTAAAACTTGCTAGTTTGGTTTGTGAAGTTATATTATTGTGGGAATCTCAAAGAAAAAGGCTCCCTTATCTCTTTTATTTAGTGGAGAGGATTTTTTAGCTACTAAGATTTGATTTAGGATTGTTGTGCTAACGTTTTTCTGTCCATATTCTCTGCCACCGATTAGATTTTGGACCAATTTCTCTTCTAAATTTGAATTTTAGGTTCCAATTTCTCTAGGGATGCCCCCTTGAGGCAAGTAAGCAGTACCCCAAAGAAAAAGGGACTATGTGAGATGACATTGGAATTTTCCTTATATTTGAATTCCTTAGAACTAAACTCCCCAAGGACAGTTCCAAGTGCTAACAGGTCCTAAATACAGTTGAGATTAAACGAAAAAATTGCATCATTAAAATACCCCACTCGCTAGAAGAATCACCATTGCAAATAGAATTTTAGTTACATGCCATATGCATTACTACTATTGTATTTTCCCCATTGTCTCATAGTGTAGGGAGTTAGAACACATGCGTAGTGGCTAGTCCTCAATAATTTCCCAATAATGAAGTATAGGATTAATAACTTTGGAATTAAAATTGGTTCTTGTTGATATGCTAGAACCCTAAAATAGTTAAACATGTCCTCAGTGGATATAAATCAATGCAATGATTCAGGGAATTGAAAGCCACTAAACATTCCCTACTCTATATGGCTCCCCTCAAATAGAAAGGGCTCATCGACAAGGACAAATGGGTGATTAGGCCAACATGAAAGGAAATATGGGACACCATATGCCTAACATGCATCTCCTTTATATGGAAAAGGCATTGTTAGTTAGCATTTCATAGAGATGATACCATGCTAACGTAAGGAATCAAATTTAGACATCCAACATTATGTTAGAATAGGTAGAGAATTGGAATTTGTTACAATGAGCACCAAAACAAACATGTAAGCTCTTGTCGCATATGTTAGGAAGGGGACACTCACATGTTTATCATCGTCCAAATAATGTATCACTGCATTATATATCATGTTGGGGATGTGAATGAAATATAAGATGAATTTTTAATTTAAAAAGGTTTTCTAGGGAAATTCCATAACATATCATGTTGGGGATGTGAATGAAATATAAGATGAATTTTTAATTTAAAAAGGTTTTCTAGGGAAATTCCATAACGGTCCATTTAATTACAAGAGTGTCATTTCAATGGTAATAATGGAAATGGTTTCTATCACAATGTAATAAGTTACTCCTAGCTAAGATAAGGTGCTTTTTTAAAGATTTAAAAATTATACTTAATATAGTATTTTCGGTGATTATTTCAATTTGAAAATATAATTTACTATTAAAACTTGTAAATTTGGTGAATATTATCAATATAAGCATATTTAATATTTGATATAAAAAAGACAATTTTGGAGTAAAATTGTCAAATTACAATTATTTTTTCAAGAAAAGAAAAATAGCCAATTGACAAAAATTCACCCCTTAAAAATACTTCGATATGCATCTTTAACAAAAAAGTCTTCTTCAAATAATTCCATAAAACACTTTTTATTCAAAGGAATATCAAATTTTCAATTGCAATAATCGAAATGGTTTCTATCCCATATCAGTTAGTTACATACTAGTTAGTTACTCCTAATTCTTATGAAAAATAATAGACATTGAATTTAGCCTCCAATTGGGAAGAGGAGGCAACATTAGGAATTTGCTCCAATGATACCATGTAAATATAATTTCCATAACCAGAATTAGATATCAATACCATCGATATAGCTATAACGCTACGTAAAAATATCCAAAGATCAAAGTTAAATCAACTACAAAAGATTAGATATTGAAAACCATTAAATAAAATTGCCCCACAATGAGCCATCTAGATATTGAAAACCATCAAGTAAAATTGCCCCACAATGAGCCATCTTATCCAAGCTTAAGAAAATCGGGCATTTCTCTACGTTGTAATACAAGCCTTATATTAGTAAAATTGGAAGGCACATGTTCAATGCGACATGTATTTAGTTTTGCCACAATGTTTAAAGAAAACGGACAAAATGGCTTGCAGGGAACAACATCCCTCGATAATTTTTGAGTGGAAATTTTTATTCTTGTTTAAATAAGCCAGTTACATTGGCATTAATAAACTGAAAATGCATGAAGCCGTTTTGTCCAAATAGGAGCTTCTATGGCTCTACAAAATGATAGAATTAAATAATATAACAACTGAATTAATTTCACAGTTAGGTCGTGCATGTCTATGATACATATTATTACATTTCCTGAGAACTTCCACTTTTATCGATTATTTCCAACCAGATGAAAGATATTCGAAGGTGCTCAGTGCGCATATTGTCATGGTTTTTCTTCAATCTTCGCCTTGGATTTATTTGGCGTTTGCTCCACCTGCAAAAGATAACGAAAGAATCAGCACCCTCAACTCTGGTGCTTCTATGGCTCTACAAAATGATAGAATTAAATAATATAACAACTGAATTAATT
This sequence comes from Pinus taeda, assembly GCA_000404065.3. Taxonomy (NCBI): domain Eukaryota; kingdom Viridiplantae; phylum Streptophyta; class Pinopsida; order Pinales; family Pinaceae; genus Pinus; species Pinus taeda. Next base: position 8,570 of record APFE030746507.1, read on the forward strand.
TCACAGTTAGGTCGTGCATGTCTATGATACATATTATTACATTTCCTGAGAACTTCCACTTTTATCGATTATTTCCAATCAGATGAAAGATATTCAAAGGTGCTCAGTGCGCATATTGTCATGGTTTTTCTTCAATCTTCGCCTTGGATTTATTTGGCGTTTGCTCCACCTGCAAAAGATAACGAAAGAATCAGTACCCTCAACTCTGGAGACATTCTTGTAAACGTAACATAGAATTATTGTACTGAGTGAAGCAATGAACTCTACAGCCTGATATGGGCGCAATCTCCATGTCATGTGCATAATGCCACCCAGCATGGTTTTTTTTAAATAACATAATGTCAAAAAAACTGCATATTGCATATTGTTTATCTTGTCATACCTAAACAAAGGTAGATTCATCTTAATCTTGGACCTTTTAAGTGTCGACAGGGATTTCAAAAAGCCAAGATGTAAACCTAAATAATTATTAAAATGTGTAACAGGGATTTCAAAAAGACAAGATGTAAACCTAAATAATTATTAAAATGTGTAACAGGGATTTCAAAAAGCGAAGGTGTAAACCTAAATAATTATTAAAATGATGTATATAATGTTGAAAAAGGATCGAGGCTTGCAGCTTGAGTTTATTATATCCATCTCTGTTCTTCACAGATCCCAGGTTAAGATGGATATATGCTATTCTATTAAATTTAGAGCATGCACGAAGATGTCTAAATACATTGACCAGATGCAGAACATGGAAATTTCTATTTTGTTTGATGGTTTGAAATACAGACTGACAAAGATTTATTCTTAATGCTCGATATGTCCAGTAGCCTCATACATACCAATGCTGATTGTATAACCAAAGTGAATCTGAAGCCACAGATACTCCATCCTCATTGCGGTTCCAGTAGAAATAAGCATGGGAACGGTTCTTTATCTCTAGCATAGCATGACCGTAACTGGCTTCACGGAAAGCTGAGTATGCAGGCTGTGGGTCTTTGAAGCTGTGTAGAGATACAAAATTAGCTTTTGATCAATTTAAAGAAGGAAAACAGCTTCAAGCTGATTTAAAAGCAACAAGTGATGCATGCATGTATATGCCTCATATTATTTATTTTTACTAACCATATATTGATAAAAACATTAAAATGAAAATCGAATCTACTAAAAAATTGGCTGTATGTATGTTTAATAAAAACATTAAAATGAAAATCGAATCGACTAAAAATTTGGCTTAATTACATACAGCCCAGCAAGGCCTTCTAAGTTGCCACCATCACCAACAGTTATATACACTGGAGCTGATTCATCTTGCTCAGGTTTACATGCTCCATTTGTAATGTTATATTTTACATTAGACATTCTATACTGCAAAGCAAACGGACATCGGAAGTTTGTTAGTTCAAAGCATCAAGTTTTTATGAAAGGGAATCTTGCAATATAGACGTATCAAAACTGAAGCAACAGGTCATACAGAAAGCAAAGAAGAAAGACACTTATTTTGCTTATATTGGATAGGTGTATTTTTATGAACTTAATATTTAAGCAATATTATTATAAATAGAAATAGAAATATAAAGAAAACTCCAGGTTTTTCACAGATGTGTCCAGGATTTCAGGATTTCATTGCTTGGCATGTGCATGTGTGAGTTGATAACTTTATTGTTATTTAATTGCACGGTGCACCCTATTGATGTTGCATAGACCATATTCACAAGATATTGACATTTTCTTAATTTTTTTAGGGCTTGATTGTTCTTTGCTGAAGATAATTGCATTTTCAAACATATTAATTATTTACAGATCACATTTTCCAAATAACATTCACCCCATATCATATCATCATTACCAATAATGTAGAGAGAACAATAAACAACAATGCAGTGAAACAATAAGGAAGAACAACAGAAAAGCATGCACAGAGACACCATGATTTAGCCTTTAGGTCAGAGACTAGGAAAAACCCCACAAGGGGGGAAACCCAACCAGAGTCTTCTTCTATTAGATATTCATCAATTGTTCAGCGAAGATACGAAGTACAACATCATGAGACATCATTATCAATTGCGCTAGGCCACCTAGGGCCAATCCAACAACAGATCATATCATATTGTCATAAGAACATTACTTGACTATTGTTGTCATAGAAGTTCTGCTATCGCTGTCATATCATCCTCAAACCATACGGTTCTGTCGTAACACAACCATCCATCACTTTTACTGACATTCACCATTTAAGTCACTGTCAAGATCAAAGTCATATAGGGTTACAGTCAAACATCAGGGTCATTGTTAACAAGGTCACTGTATGTATCTAACTCACTGTTACGTAACAGGGTCACAGTCAGAGACATCCATCTAAGTCATTGATATGCCACCTCACTATGAGGCCAATGCTCTTAGTCCCATATGCTTGTCTATGAATATCTAAAGAAAAATGGACATGTTCTGTTAATTTGTCTCAATGTTTTATGCTGTGACAATCACTTAAACAATTTCTTCTTTTACTAGCGATAACTTTTCCAGTTTAATTTCAATCACCCAATAACAGTAAGCAATTGTAGATAGAACAGTAAACAATATGCACAATAGAAAACAACCAAGATCAATGAGATACAAAGATTTAGGTCAAAGACCAGGGAAAACCCCACAAGGGGAAAAACCCAACCAAATTCTTTTTCTATTTGATATTCATCAAATGTTCAACCAAGATACATAGTCCAAGTACATCTATCGACTAATCAAAGGTTGAAGCCTTGACCATCCAAGTCAACAAATCAATATCCAATCAATGATGAGCATAAAAGTCAAATCTGGTCAAAGTACTAGTGCTGCAATTTCGGCCCTGTCAAAGTCCAGTGAACAACACCCCTAACCAGTCAAAGTCAATGGCCAAATGTGCCCACAGAAAACTTTGGTCAAAGCAGCAAAGGATTCAGCCTTGCTTGGTCAAAGCCAATCAAAACAGATCCAAAAATTCCTCCTGCAATTTGGTCAAAGCCAATAGTCAACCTGCAGAAACCCTAGTTTCAGATCTACGATTAAAGATGGTCAAAGTGCCCATGTCAAAACAGTGAAAGCCTCCCTGAATTCAACCTTCCAAAACAGATCAGAAAATTCGGTCAACCAAGTCAATTATGCCGCAAGTCAATGTTGGTCAAAGATGCCTAAAAACAAAAGTCATTGCAGTGAACAAAACATCTCTCTCCTCTCGCACATGTGAACTCAGTCCTACAATTTTAAGAAGAGATCGAACCAGATGAAGAAGATGTGCTGTGTAATGTGTTTCCTCCAAGTGATGTCAATTTAGGTCTATTTATATGTAAGTTAAGAGCATGAATTTCTCTTGACTTACATAATTGACTTGGTCGACCGAATTTTCTAACAAGGTCACTGTATGTATCTAACTCACTGTTATGTAACAGGGTCACAGTCAGAGACATCCATCTAAGTCATTGATATGCCACCTCACTATGAGGCCAATGCTCTTAGTCTCATATGTTTGTCTATGAATATCTAAATAAAAATGGATATGTTCTGTTAATTTGTCTCAATGTTTTATGTTGTAACAATCACTTAAACAATTTCTTTTTTTAGTAGCGATAACTTTTCCAATTTAATTTCAATCACCCAATAATAGTAAGCAATTGCAGATAGAATAGTAAACAATATGCACAACAAAAGACAATCAAGATCAATGAGATACAAAGATTTAGGTCAAAGACTAGTGAAAACCCCACAAGGGGAAAGACTCCACAAGCGGAAAAACCCAACCAAATTCTTCTTCTATTTGATATTCATCAAATGTTCAACAAAGATACATAGTTCAGGTACATCTATCAACTAGTCAAAGGTCAAAGCCTTGACCATCCAAGTCAACAAATCAATATCCAATCAATGATGAGCATAAAAGTCAAATCTGGTTATAAAGTACTAGTGCTGCAATTTCGGTGTTGAAATTTGGTACCGGGGAACAAGTGGTTCCCTAAGGCTTTGATCTTTGGCCTAAGGAAAAGTGTCTAAAAGAATTTAATTTTTCTCCTAAAGTGACTTTATGATTTTTATAAAGTCAAATTTAATTTAAAAGTAATAAAGTTACTAAAGTTTAATTTTAAAGTGACTTTAATAAAGTCAATGTAAAATTAGAAAGGAAAAGTGACTTTGGAAATAAATGACTAAGTGGGTCTTTATTAAAGTGGGGTGAATTAAAAAATAAAAGGTGAGATTTAAATAAGCATTTAATCTCAGTTTTAGATCTCAATCTATTTCAGCCATTGGATTTAGAGGTTACCCAAAAGTCACTTAGGATTAGATTAAAGGAGGAAAAGGAGGCAAAAGGTCATCAATTCTTTCATGAACAGATTGAGAGAAGGAAAGCAAGAGAGCAAGGGAGATTTCTGGACAGTGAGGAGAAAGAGGCTGCAAGTCCGTACAACGGAGTTTCAGCAAGGCTGAGTTTCAGCAAGTCTGTACAACGAAGTTTCAGCAGGGTGGAGTTTCAGCAAGGCTGAGTTTCAGCAAGTCTGTACAACGGAGTTTCAACAAGGCGAAGTTTCAGCAAGGCTGAGTTTTAGCAAGTCTGTACAACGGAGTTTCAGCAGGGCAGAGTTTCAGCAAGGCGGATTTTCAGCAAGGCTGAGATAAGTTGTAAAAGTTTGCTTGCTGATTTTTGCTGAATATTTCTCTTACTGTAAAAAGCATTTTCCAGAAATAAAAGAAGCTTTCGAACTGGTTTTCCCCAAGAGTTGTAGGGGGTTTTTCCAGGGTCACCTTGACAAAAAATCATTGTGTTTAAATGTGTTGAATGGCTGTTTATATGTGCTGATTTTTATATTTCTGCATTTTCCAGCATTCTGTAAAATTTCTAGAATTTGTGTTTTCAGCAAAATTTATTTTCCAGTTGTTGGATGTATGGATATGGGAAAGGGCATTTAACTATTTTGGAGAAATAAAGTGAAACTGAAAACCGGGGTGGGAAATGAGAAATTTTTACATGGTATCAGAGCTTGAGTGCTAAAGTGCAGTTTGGGACAGCAAGGAGGAAAATTACAGCCTGCTGATTTTTCATTCAGAAAATTTCAGCAAGCTGATTTTTCACAAATATCAGTTTTATCTTTACTACAGCAGTGCGATTTTTCAGTTTTAGGACAACAGGCTGTCATTGGGATTGAGGGTGGAGAATAGGTTGGATGGGCATACAAATTACAACGTTTGGAAGGAGAGAATGCAGAGTATCTTTGAGGAGGCAGAAGTCTGGGACATCATGGTGCATACCACACAAAACCCTATTGTTGTGCCTACTGATGCTACTCAGTTGGCTGAGTATAATAAAAAGAACAACAAGGGTAAGAGACTGATTCTAGATGGAGTCAAAGACCATTGCATTCCTCATGTGAGAGGAAAGAGAAATTCCCATGAGATGTGGACAGCATTGTCCAATCTCTACCAGAGTACCAATGAGAACCGGAAAATGGTCCTGAAGGAGACGCTGAAGACCATTAAGATGGGTAATGATAGTGCAACTGGATATCTCACAAAGATTACTAATGTGAGAGATGAGTTGGCAGCAGTTGGAGAGGTCATTCCACCCACTGAGTTGGGTGCAGATTGCAGTGAATGGCCTCCCTCGTTCATGGATGAACTTTGTTGATGGGCTTTGTGCAGGTGAGACTCTTCCCATATGGGAGAGGTTTTGGGATGATTGCATTCGGACAGAGATCAAGAAAGGTCAGCTTGGGGCAGCCAAGTCAGTTGAACAGGATGAGGATGTAGCACTGTTGGCAGGAGGCAAGAAAGGCAAAGGTAAAGGTAAACAGGGTAACACACAGAAGGACTATTCCAAGGTGAAGTGTTGGAATTGTCAAAAGATGGGACACTATGTAGTTGTGTGTTCGAAGAAGAAGAAGAAGAAGGGGAAGAATCAAAGCATAGCAGCTTCAACAGAGGTTGCGGACTTTGCAGATTGTTTTGACCAGGAGTTTGGGTTCACTAGGTGTGAGTCCTCTAGTGCAGGATCACCTGTCACACAGGTTCAGAGGGAGCATGCTTTTCCCTCGATTAGCGGAGCATCTTCGGGTATCTGGTATGTGGACAGTGGGGCTTCACGTCACATGACAGGAGTCCGTGAGTACTTATCAGAGCTTTCAGAGAGTTGCACTGATATGGAGGTAGTACTCGATGATGACAGAGTTGTTAGAGCAGTTGGTGTGGGGACACTGACATTTTAGAGGGAGTCCAAACCTCCCTTGAAGGTGTCAAATGTTATTTATGTGCTAGGGATGAGGAAGAACCTCATATTCGTCTCAACTTTGGAGGACAGAGGATATGAGGTACTGTTTAGGGAAGGACAGGTGTTGATGTATCCCAGGGGCACTTTAGCTGATTCAGCTAGAGTGATAGGTGTACGCCATGCAAAGGTGTACAAGTTTGCATTCCAGCCCCTTTTGGCATTGAGCAGTAGTACCGACAGTAGAGCTAGCAGTTTTGAGCTGTGTGAGATTTGACACCGCAGGATGGGGCATATGTATCATGGAGCCTTGAGGACCTTACGGGAGATCACTACAGGTGTGCCAGATTTCAGTACTGATCACTTTGATACTTGCAGAAGATGTGCGATGGGCAAGTTTGCCAAATCCCCTTTTTCCAGCAGTGACAGCAGAGCGACTGGGATACTTGATTTGATTCATTCTAATGTGAGCGGTCGGATGTCGCATGTTTCCTTGAGTGGATATGAGTACTATATTTGTTCATTGATGATCACTCCAGGAGGACTCGATTTATTTCTTGAAGACCAAGAGTGAGGTCTTCAAGCGGTTTCAGGAGTTTAGAGCTCTTGTGGAGACATAGACAGGTCAGAAGATCAAGTCCCTGAGGTCAAAAAATGGAGGAGA